>PVJC01037354.1:0-15647 GCA_004026665.1 Murina feae | reverse complement strand
GATCACTGCGAGGAATTAACCTCTAAGCCACTTGGTTATGAGAGTCAGCTGTGTCTACAGTGGGAGAACTTCTGTTATGGGGCAAGAGTTGTTTCAGTAGGGCTTTTATGCTCACTGCATCTGCCCCGAGTGTGTTCCTTGTGTATCTGTTTTGTTTAGGTTAGTCCCACTCTGGCCACTGGGTGAGGCTGGCTCCTGTATCTTTAAGGAGGTGTTGATTAAGCCTTTGCCTTAGGCTACTCAGTCTTTTATATGCAAAAGCCTCTGATGCAGCTTGGGACGGGCGGGGCCTCGGGGAGTTTGCAGGGCAGGGCGGAGCAAATAGCTATGGCGCTTCTCAGCCCTGCTGAGAGACACCAGGTCTGTGTCCCATGGTAATTGCTGCAAGCAACACTGAGAGAAACCTGCTTTGGATTTCCTTCCGCTGCCAGCCAGTCCCCCTTCTCCGGGTGTCTGGGTCCTCAGAAACTCGCCTGGAACTGGAGTTCAGAGCCGCTGGGAACTTGTGGCTCTCTCCATTTTGGAAAAGAACCGCGTTCTCCGGTGCCAGCCCTTTCCCCGAGCCCCGTGCGCGCGCCTCCGTACCTCTGTACTTTGCTTCCGCCGCTCCTCTGAGTCTCAGACTCTTCTCTAGTTGTGGTATTTTCACTCAGCCAGCCTTCCTGTGGGTGCGAGTGGTGTCTGTGTGTTCTTTTCGTGGTTTTTCTGAATTAGTTGTTCACGGCTGCATTTACAGTGTTTACCTTATGCCACCATCTTGCTGTTCCCCCCCAATTTTCTTTAATGATGAGAACTTACTGTAGACTTTCACTCCTAGCTATTGTAGAGTGGCTAGAAGAGCCAGGTAAAACATATTTTGAAGATATTGGAAAATTGAAAAGGTACTCTGGACTCAAAGGGTAATACCCTGGAGCTAAGGGAAAGTACTTAAGTACTAGTATTTACTAAGCAGACTTCTACAGCAGCTTTTCATCCTCAGGACATTTGCCATTTCTTGTGGAACTGGGAGACTTAGAACCTGAGGAAGAGGTCCTGTGCTGAATAATTTCATGGGACATTTTCTAGGGATTGAAGAGACATTCATTGAAGTTCCAGAGGGAAAGATTGTTAATCTGACTACCTAAGTGTATAAAAGTTCTGTATATTAAGAAACACAAAAGTAGAAGAATGGATAAAGTTAGAAAATCACTATTTTCAACCCCTTATGGGACTAAAATGATCACCAATAGGTCCTAAAACCATTAGTGAAAAGGTTAATGGTGAACTAAAGTTGACAGTGTCTGAAACCACTAGTTCTTTTCAACATTAAGGTACATGAGAGGATTAGGTTGACAATACCTGTAGGAAATAGGCCTCTGTGATCCATCTTCAGCAGGGACCAGTTACTGAATTTCCCCAGGGCAAACAGGGAGACAGTATAAGAACAAAGAACTGTGTAGTGAGCTAGCATCAGCGTGGAAACCCCAGAGGCACCCAGGACAGAACATCTCACACCCACCTCAACTAGATGGGGGAGATAACTAGAAAAGGCCTCAGCCCATCTTTTTTTAAATGGCCCATGGGAGACAATGAGACCTATGAGGAAAACTATTACCTCCATAGTACTCAGCCAGTGAGCAACGGGAAGAGGGACTCTCGCACCCCAGGGAGAAATAGCCTGTGATCACTGCTCTGTGTGTGCCTGTTCACCTGGATGCCTGCTCTTGCAAGAATGTATTAAAGGTCTCCTTTTCACCGTACTCCGTTATTTGAAGTCTCCAAGTTCGTTATTTGAAGTCAGACAGGTGAGCATGTCACAATACCTGAATCCACTGGTCAGTTTCAACATTAACAATACATGAGACAAGCAAACATTATGTGGCTGCAGATTTGACTGAAAGCACACCCCCCACAAATTAAGTTCTCTTGCAAAAGAAATCACCCTGACTCGAGTGGAACCTATAAGCCTAGCTGTACGTTTGTAAGCAGTATAGGGTATAGCAAACATGTTAAAACCAAAAGGTATGCAGTCAGCCAGATGCCTAGGGTGAGACATTCTGTAGGTAAAATGTGTTGGTTTTTCCAGGGAGTAAGTAATTTGAAAGTTTAAAATGATAAAGAGGGGTAATTATTACAGATGAAAGGGGAAATGTGAGGCGTCTTTGTGTGATTCAATGCAATGAATTTGTGGATCTTAATTTGAATCTAAATATAAACAACCCAAATATAAAAGGGAATTTTAAAGAACTCTGAACATAGGTGGGCTGTTAGATGACAGTGTTGGCTTTATTGGGTGTGAAAGAGCTATATTCTAGTTAAGGTTCTTCTTTTAAAAAATCCTTATAAAAAAGAGATATAAATCTAAGTATTTTGTATAAAGTTATAGTCTTTGATTTGCTTTAAATATGGAAAATTTTAGAAATTATTTGAACTGGTTAATGGATACGTAGGGTTTCATTTGGCTGTTTTCTCTACTTTTTAGTATATTTAAAGATGCTCATTGAACAGGTTAAAAAAAGGATCAATAAATTCCACTTGTACCACATAGCCTGTTCTAAGTGAGAGCATTATAAGCTACTCTCCTTGTTGGCTGAAAGTCTGCTGCTTATGAGTGGTGTGAGACAAAGAGGCATAAACTTCATTTTCCTTAATAGGCATAAACTTCATTTTCCTTGCTGTTAGTTTTACCTGTAAGGAGGCACACCATAGTCACACTAAAACTGTATGGAAAGTAAGAAGGGCAGTTCTTGAAAGCAAGAGTGGGTGCATATATATTAAAAGGACAGGAAAACAGTGATGGGTGGGCAAAACCCACTGATATCTACTACCTTTAGTTACTCAGGACATTCAAACCTGTTTTCCACACATAGAATTTTTGTTGTTGTTAATCCTCACCTGAGGATATTTTTTCATTGATTTTTAGGGAGAGTAGAAGCGAGAGGGAAAGACAGAGAGAAATATCAGTGCGAGAGAAACACTTTGATTGGTTGCCTCCTACACTAGCCCTGCCTGAGCCAGGGCCTGGGCTCGGGAGGAGCCTGCAACTGAGGTACATGCCCTTGACTGGAATTGAACCTGGGACCCTTTAGTCTACAAGCCAAAACTCTATCTACTGAGCCAAACTGGTTAAGGCCACACACAGAATTTTTTAAAAATATATTTTATTGATTTTTTACAGAGAGGAAGGGAGAGGGACAGAGTTAGAAACATCGATCAGCTGCCTCTTGCACACCCCCTACTGGGGATGTGCCCACAACCCAGGTACACGCCCTTGACCAGAATGGAACCTGGGACCTTTCAGTCCCCAGGCGATGCTCTATCCACTGAGCCAAACCAGTTAAGGCCATGCAGAATTTTTAAAACATTTCCAACTAACATAATTTAGCTCGCTCTTCCTTAAGAAAGGGAGGTAACCCGAAGTAATGCCTGGTTAATGTATCTAGCTTCATGTCTTGAAGTTTGGCTAATGTTAGTTCCTCTTCCCATGTCTGTTTCATTTTGTGAATTACAGACTTTAGAAAATTTGTTTAATAATATACTCCGTATGCAGTAGTATGGCAGAGAAAAATGAAAGGGAAGGGAATTTTTAAGTATTATATGATAGTGCAAGCAAGACTTATGCAAATAGTGTCCAGAAACCTCACTCATGCATTTTGACCAACAGGCATAATTTGGACATGATGGTAGATTGCTACTGGACACACCCGGCTTTGTGGCTTAGAAGATCAGTCCAGTGAGTGAGTCCCTCCATAGCTCTTTCTAGATTCTTTCACATGTGCTTTAAACCAGTGGTTACCAACCTTTCAGACCTCATGGACCACCAGTGGTCCATAGACCACCAGTTGGGGACTGCTGCTTTAAATAGTACTAGAGGACCAGTACACGAGATTTGCCCTCTTGCAGTCTGCGAGCCCTCTGGGGATGTCTGACTGACAGCTTAGGCCCACTCTTCGTGCAGGAAGCAGGTCTAACCCGGCAATTGGACATCCTTAGCATTGCCATGGAGGTGGGAGAGGCTCCTGCCACCGCCACTGTACTCACCAGCCATGAGCCCTGCTTCTGGTTGAGCGATGCCCCCTGGTGGCCAGTGCACATCATAGCGACTGGTCATTCTGCCCTCAAGTTGATTTGCGTATTAGCCTTTTATTATATAGGATTGGATCCGCTGGATCAAAGAGCTGAGTAGAAGAGTGCTTCAGCATGGACCCTGAAGCACTATTCAGTGTAGTGACTCTTGGTGTGGGCCTTACCCATATTTTCTCATTGGGAGGCTAATGGATAGAATCTTATAAAGGTCTAAAACTTGTGTAATATGTATTGCCTTCAGAATCCAGAGCTATCAACCAAGCATTTTTCTGCTTAGCAGGTATAAAGGGCACAGTTATAATTTACTTTATTTTTATATTTATTATTTTTGAGTAATTAATGTACATGACATTTAATTGAAAAGGTACAAAAAAGTATATGTAGAACTGAAGTTCCTTTTCTGCACTTATTCACCTTCCTAGATCTCCACACTGGAGGCGACCACTAGTACTTGTTTCTTATGTATCCTCATTTAAAGGGCATATCCAGGCTTGACACAGACCATTGGATCACTAGAAACTTCTTAAAGTGGAGGCCCTCTGTGGGATTTATATCCCACCATCTGAAATGTATGCAAGGCTCCTGCATCTTCTTACTCTCCCGGTTCTATTAGCCTGATAGCTTTGGTGTGGTGGACCATTGTAATGTGCTGTGTCCTGAGTTGATATCCCTTAGGCAGGTGGAAATAAGCTGCGTTCTCATGTCTTCAGTTTATTACCTTGGAGAAATGCATTTACTGGCTTCATCACTGCATTCTAGCTGCTAAGAATGGTATTAATTTTCTCCAAGTAGGCCCACACTGAAAATACAGTTTGAGTTGGAGTCACCTTTTGATTATGTTTATGATAGTCTAATATTATTGAGGGGCCCTTTGGCCCCTCAGTTGTGGAGGTGGGGTTCTCTGAATCACCAGATGTGTGGCATTGTTCTTTTTATAGTCCAGTGGCTTTCACCTGGTCATTCCTACTGGAGGAACATGAATCAGGGGCCACTATTACATGATACCCCATTAATCTGTATTACCTTCTTGTTCAGTGGACTTCTGGTTTCCAATTCCCTAATACGAACAGGAATTCCACTCCCATTTTCCCTGACTTGGGCCAGCAACCAGTCCTAAATCTCCATCCTGTCTTCAAAGGTCTGTTGACTATAGCCCACTATCTGGTATCAGTTTATATCAGGCACTGTATCAGTTTAGGCTATATCAGTTGTTTTTGTTCTTTGACTAAAAATCAGAGAAATTGGCAGTGGTTAATTTAAGGGGGATAAAAGGTGTAAAAGAAGATTTATTGGAAGGTTGCTGGATAGATAATAGAAATAGAGAGAGAAGCACATAACATAGGGTAGCTCCAGGGATGTAGACGAAGATTCTCTGAATGACTTACTTCCACCCTGTGTCAGTCTACTCAAGATCCATATTCCCAGCAGAGTCTGGTCTGCCTAACCTGAATTAGCATCCCACCCTTGGCTGATGGCATAAGGTGCCTTGATTAATAGACCCACCAAGACTTGGGGAATAGAGGAGAGATACTTTCCTAAATGAATGTAAGGAGCTAAACCAAAAGAAAGGAGGAATGCTCAGCACCAGATACCTATTCATAGTATTCCAGTCAAGTCAGTGTTTCTTGTTGGGGAATTCCATTTTACTTTGTGAGCTGCTGTCCGTCTCATTGCATTGCAACATGTTCAACATTCTTGGCTACTGATCACTAGAGGCATGCAGTTCTCCCACCGCTACCATCCCAACCAAGGCATCACCGCTTCCTGACCACTACCATCTCCTCCTCCCCAACTCCTCCCCGGACTAGCTGTGGTGTAGAACATCTGTACCTGCATTGCATGATCCCTAAAACTGTTGCCATTTGAAACTAGCAGATATTTCCATTGCTAAGCAAAAGGTTGTTTGTAATTTTGCTATGATAAAATAATGTTTCTTTTCTATCAAAAAGTTCTTCATTTTATTCTAGTTATAAAACTAATAAGTGATGGTGATATATAACATGATGATTATGGCTAATCCTGTATTACATATTCAAAAGTTGTTCAAGAATAGATCTTAAAAGTTTTCATCACAAGAAAATAATTTTGTAACTATGATGACAGATATTAACTAGAATTATTGTGGTGATCATCTCATAATAAATACAAATATTGAATTATTAGGTTGTACACCTGAAACTATTATAATTCAATTGTATGTTAATCTAAAAAATGAAAAAAGTTCTTCAATTCAGTGTCTCCAAATATCTAAACTGATTTGTGCCTAGAGCCATGTGAAATATATACCAAATTTATCAATTTGTTTCTTCAGTTTAATTCTTTATTTAAGGGCGTCAACTTTAGAGTCAGACCCTCTGAATTCAAGTTCCACAATTGTAGCTCTGCTGTTTACTAGTAGTTATTTCCTTTGGTCTTTTATGTACTCTTTGGGCAATTACATAATCTCTCGGTGCTTCTGTAAAATGATAGCTACTTATTTCATAGAGTTGTTGTGAGGATTAGTTAGATGGATAAAGTAATCTAATAAAAGTGTAATATTGAAATTGACCATTTCTTTGGGACACCTAAGCCACGCCCACCAGCCTATCAGAGCGGCTGTGTGCAAATTAATCCAGCCAAGATGGCGGCTGGCAGCCACAGAGCAGCTGCAGGGCGGAAAGCAAGGTGGCGCAGGACCTGTGAGTGGGAAAGAGGTAGTGGGGGGTGGGTGGCCTGCTTGGTGGCTCCCCAGGCCCTTTGCGGGCACTCGGGAGTGGGAAAGAGGCGGAGCGGGGTCAGTGGCCTGCTTGGAGGCTCCCCAGGCCCTTTGCGGGGCACTGGGGAGTGGGAAAGAGGCGGCCAGGGGTCAGTGGCCTCCTTGGTGGCTCCCCAGGCCCTTTGTGGGGGCACTGGGGAGCAGGAAAGCAAGGCTGCAGGGGCCAGGGGCCTGCCTGATGGCTCCCCAGGCCCCTTAGGGGCACCAGGGAGCAAGAAAGCAAGGCAGTGGGGACCAGGGGCCTGCTCGGTGGCTCCCCAGGCCCCTTGGGGGCACCGGAGAGCGGGAAAGGAAGGCAGCAGGGGACCAGTGAGTGGGAAAGAGTTGGCGGGGGTTCGGTGGCCTGCTTGGCAGCTCCCCAGGCCCCTTCCGGGGATCAGGGAGCAGGAAAAGGCTGGCCTGACCACGAGGCAAGGTTTTCCCAGCTTTCCGGTGGCTGGAGAAAGATGGGCAGTAGGCAAGCTTGGCAGGCAGGCAGCACCCAGTCCTGGCCACAGCTCAAAAAAGAGAACAACATGCAGGGGAGGGCAGGAGTCTGAGAGATCAACATGGTGTGCTTGGGGGCAGGCCCCCAGCAGATAGACACACACAGGAGGAATGCTCCGAGCCTCAGATAAGGCTGGGGGCAGGCCCCCAGTGATGACACACACTCACTCACACACACACACACAAAAGGCGCCTGGCAGACTGGGGCCATCATAGGACATCCACTGAGGGGTTCCAGACTGTGAGAGGGGGCAGGCTGGGCTGAGGGACCCCCACCCTCTCTCCGTGCATGAATTTTGTGCACTGGGCCCCTAGTCTAATCTAATAAAAGAGTAATATGCAAATTAACCGTCACTCCAAGACACCTAAGCCATGCCCACCAGCCAAGCCACACCTCCCAGCCAATCAGAGCAGCTGTATGCAAATTAACCCAGCCAAGATGGAGGCCGGCAGTCACGGAGCTAGAGTAAACAGGAGGCTTCCATTGCAACTGCCTGACTAGGCCAGTGAGCTTCTGCTCAAGCAACGATGTTTCAATTATAGAAGCCATGGAGCTGAAGCAAACGTGAGGCTTCCATTGCCTGCCTAGGCCTCTGTTCAAGGTAACAAAGTTTCAATTATAGAAGATAAAGAAACCCCAGAAACCTGATTTCAGCCAGCCTCGCTGGGACATTGGGTCAATGGGAGCTGTGGACAGCCTGAAAACAGCCCTCAGACCCTTACCCAGGTTGGCCATGCCCGCATGGGGTGAGGGTCCCCACTGGGGGGGCTTAGCCATCCTACAAACAGCCATCAGTCCCTCACCAGGCTGGCCAGGCACGCCAGCAGGTGGACATCCCCTGAGGGGTCCCAGACTACTAGAGGGCACAGGCTGGGCTAAGGGACAACCCCCTCCCCCCTAGTGCACAAATTTTTGTGCACCAGGCCCCTAGTTTAATATATTCCCAAGAGCATAGTAAATATGTGTATGTAAAAGCTATATTTCTAAAATGGGATATTAATAATTAAGTTTAACATAGATAACATAAAAATACCTTACTTTTTTGGGGGGGGGGCTTTTATGTAATCTTTGGGCAATTACATAATCTCTCGGTGCTTCTATAAAATGAAGAACTTATTGGATGGCCACTGGATAATAATAGAATTAAAGAGATAAAAAATTAAAATGCTTTATCTGGAAAGAAATTTTGTTATAGCATTTGGCTCAGAATTATAGTTGAAAAATATCAGTGAATTATTCACTTCTTCATTTAGTATTTATTGTTTGCCAGACATTTGGTGATTTTAGGGAGACAAGAAATTTACGTACTAATCCCCTGAGGAAGTGGTAACTAAGTGAATACATGAATGCAGGTTAATTACCAATGTAATAGCTGTGGAGAAATCATCAGAAAGATCTGGAAGCAAGGGGTGGTTTGGTTTGTTGAGGGAACAGATGAGAGACCTGGACTGGACTGGGTTCAGCTGGGGAGAGGAACATGGGAGACGGGAGGATTGCTGGATCTGCATTTGCAGGACCTAAGAGACTCTGGTAAGGAGCTGGGATTTTTCATTTTACAATGAGTTAGGATTTCTTTGCAAGGACGTTATTGGGAGGGAGTGGGAGAATTTAAGCAGGAATATGCTGGGTCAGATATACATTTAGAAAAGTCAGTTGTGTTAATGGAGTTTTTTTTGTCATTGAGAATAAATTTGAGAGGGGCAGATGAAGACATGGATAGGGATGGGATGGGATGGAGGCAGTGGAAGTGAAAAGAAGTGGATGAGAGCGAATCAAATCACACATACAGGTGTACTTAGGAAATACTGTGGATTTGGTACCAGACCACTGCAAGTCAAGTGAATATCACAATAAAGCAGATTACACAAATTTTTTGGTTTCTCAGTGTATAATGAAAGTTATGTGGTCTATTAAGTGTGCAATTAAAAATATTTTATTGCTGAAAAATGCTGACAACCATCTGAGCCTTTAGTGAGTCTTTTGGCTGGTGGAAAAAGATTATGATTCACGGGTGGAAGTCTTGTCCCAATGCTGATGAAAGTGCAATTTCTAGAAGTACATTAAAGTGGAGAGCAATAAAATTAGGGAGATAGAATTGTCAGGTCTTGGTGATGACTAGATGAGGAGGCTATTATATGCCATTTGACAATATGCATATATTTCCTCTATTTTAAAGCTCCCGCCCTCCCCATTTAAACATGAACCTTTTTTAAAATTAAAAGTTTAGTACCATTTTAAAACTTTCATCTTCGTTGCCTAGAAATTTTTTGTACAGCAACCAAATTGTACAAATCTTATTTTTTTTTAATCTTCACCTGAGGATATGTTTTTGAGAGGAAGGGAGGGAGGAAGGGAAGGAGAAAGAGAGAGGGAGGGAGGGAGGGGGGGAAGGAGGGAGGGAAGAAACCTTATGGTGTACGGGACCAAACTCCAACCAATTGAGGCACACTAGCCAGGGCACTTGTACAATCTTTTAATTTTTTTTCTTTTTTAGTAATAAAAACCTCCTTTGCTGATGTTTTTGACATTTAATTGGCAGCATTTTATCTGCTATGCCTTTCTGATGAGGATTTAAACTCATCACTTGCAGAGTAGTCTTTTGAAATTAGCTAGCTGTGTTATCCCTGCCTAGGAAAGAATGTCTTTAAAGGCCTACACCTGTTGAAGCAGCCATCCCTTCTCTGCCTAGTGTGCTTCCCATGGTGAGGAGGCCAGGAGGCCGGGATGGTAGTGGAGCATCTGGAGTTATATTTCTCTAGCTCTGCCTGAGGCACATGATCACTGCCTGACTCCACTGTTCTATTTAATATGCACTTCAGGTATGGTAAGTCAAGGTTATGAAGTTTTATTTTTTGTCACTTAGGACTAGTGAAGCAGGGAGTCTCCCGGGGTGAGGACGACGGAGCCCCTAGCATTAGGATGCATGCATGCACGACTCCGGAGACCAGGTTCTGTGATGCAGGTCTAATTTTATTGAGGAAGTACAGCAGTATTTATAGCAGAGGTGGCCAATCATGGAACGTCTTCTTAGGGAGCCAATGAGTGTAAAGGTCAGGTTACTGTGTACGTGGCTCTGGGAGGGGCTCAGGCGGGCGTTGCCATCTTCCTGGTTTGCCAGAAAGATCTGAACTGCTGGAGTGAGCTCACAGCATTGCATCAGCCACTGCACCGAGATAAACCTCCTGTGCTCTACCTACAGACTAGTACACCCCCTCAATAATTGGAGTTTATCATATTTTACTAAAATATGATTTTTGTGTTGTCAATGAAATCATGCATATACAACAGTCTTTAAGCAGATTGTTCAAATCAATACATGTGACATAAATTCTTTTACTTTTTCTAAGAAAGAGAAACTGGGAAGAAAATTCATTAGACAGTAATGCATAGAGATTTTTTTTACACCTATGAGAAGCCAGAAATGCACATAAAGCATAAAAACTTCAAAAACATTTCTTAGACACAGACTATTAAATGCCCATAGATGTTTTTTATTTCCCACTACATTAAAATACACAAAGGAATTTCATATTCTGAAGATTTAAAAATAGCTCAATCTTAAAAAGAAAATACAAAGTATTATCAGCTGTGCTTTTTGTACCTAATTAGCATGTGCCTGTGGAGGTATAATGATTTTTAGTGTAATGATATTACTCATGATAAAAAGTTCATATGGTAATGATTGGAGCTACAGCTGGGTGACACATTTAAAAATAATTCAAAATGACTCCACAGAAAGTATGCTATTTTAGTCCCTAGTAGTCCCCTTTTTACTCATCAGTGAATTTAAAGGCACCAATAAAATATCCTTTTTAAAATGTTTCATTTTCCATTTTTATACACCAACTAGGGGCCTGGTGCACAAAAATTTGTGCACTCGGGGTGTCCCTCAGCCAGGCCTGTGCCTTCTCGCAGTCTGAGACCCCTCAGGGGATGTCCACCTGCTGGCGTGCCTGGCCAGCCTGGGTGAGGGGCTGATGGCTGTTTGCAAGCTGCTCAAGCCCCCCAGTGAGGGCCCTCACCCCACTGGGGTGTGGCCAGCCTGGGTGAGGGGCTGAGGGCTGTTTTCAGGCTGCCCACAGTCCCTTCAGGTTTTGGGTCCCTACTGAGGTACCTGGCCAGCCTGGGTGCAGGGCTGAGGGCCGTTTCTAGGCTTTCAGGCTTACATGAGGGTAAGACACCAGCCTAGATACCCTTGGAAGACACTCAACAGTGTGCCTGTGCTCAGGTCTCACCTCTTCAGTTGTGTACCTGTGTGCCACAGTCCTGAGGCTCATCATTAGTTTCCACTAATGCACACACCCAAAAGAGGGAGTGTGCACCCATGGGTGAACACACCAACAACCAAGGCCTCATGCTGTTTACGGATATGAGTCAGTCTCTGCTTTCTGTCACTGGCTGGAAATGCTGATTACACCTATAGATAACCGCCCCCAGCATTGCTCTGGCCTGCACTCGACCTGATCATCATCCCTGGTCCTCACTCACCCACAGCTCCATTGACCCAACGTCCCAGCAAGGCTGGCTGAAAGCAGGTTTCTGGGGTTTATTTATCTTCTATAATTGAAACTGTTGCTTTAAGCCGAGGCCTAGGCAGGTAACGAAGCCTCCTGTCTGGGTCAGCTCCGTGGCTTCTGTAATTACAACTATGTTGCTGTGAGCAGAGAGAAGCCCAGCCGGCCTAGGCAGACAGTTTACTCCTGATGGAATGGAAGCCGCCTATTTACTCTAGCTCCGTTGATTGCCGGCCTCCATCTTGGCTGAGTTAATTTGCATACAGCCGCTCTGATTGGCTGGTGGGCATGGGGCTTAGGCGTCTCGGCAAAAGGGTCAATTTCAATATTACTTTTTTATTAGATAAGATAATGAACTATCAAAAAAGAAACTAAGAAAACAATCCCATTTATCATTACAACCACAACAACAACAACAAAAGTAAGATGCCTGGGAGTAAATTTAACCAAGGAGGTAAAAGACCTGTACTTGGAAAACTATAGGACATTGAAAAAACAAATTGAGGAAGATACAAATGAGTGGATGCATATACCTTGTTCCATGGATGGGAAGAATTAACATCATTAAAATTAAAATGTCCATACTACCCAAAGCAATCAATAGGTTAAATAGAATTCCTATTAAAATACTAGTGGCATATTTCACAGATCTAGAACAAATATTCTAAAAATTTATATGGAACCGAAAACCATAGTAAGTGCAGCGATTTTGAGAAAGAAGAACCAAAGTTGGAGGTATTACAATACTATAATACAAAGCCATTGTAATAAAAATAGCCTGGTACTGACAGAAAAAAAACAGGCATATAGATCAATGGAACAGAGAGCCCAGAAATCATCCCACATCTTTATGGCCAATTAATAATTGACAAGAGCATACAATGGAGTAAAGGCAGTCTCTTTAATAAATGGTGTTGGGGAAATTAGATAAATGCATACAAAAAAATGAAACTAGACCACCAACTTACACCACATACAAGAATAAACTCAAAATGGATACAGGACTTACATGTGAGTAATGAAAACATAAAAATCCTGGATGAAGACATCGGCAATAAAATCTCACATCTCTCATAATATTGTTGCCAAGGGAAACAAGAAAAAAACAAATGGGACTATATCCAGCTAAAAAGCTCTGCACAGAAAAAACAAACCACCAACAAAAGGAAAAGACAACCAACTGTATGAGATGATATATTTGCCAATGATATCTATATATATAAAATTCTAAGCGACCCTTATGACTGAACAACTGGAATAACAGGTTAACCAGGCACTATGATGCACACTGACCACAGGTGGCAGACGCTCAATGCAGGAGCTGCCCCCTGGTGGTCAGTGTGCTCCCAGCCTGCCAACCTCCCAAAGTCCCTTTCCCCAGCAGGTCCCTCTGCTCAGCCAGCTGGCCAACCTCCCATGGTCCCTCCCCCCGGCCAGCCCCGCCCTCCAACTGGCCAACCTGATCGCCCCATTGGGGCTGACCAGCCAACCTCCCATGATTCCTTTCCCTTGTTCCTCCCCCCCGGCCAACAGACCCCGATTGAGACTGGGCAAGAAGGCCCTGATCCTGGCTGGGCCTAGGGACCCCACCTGTGCATGAATTTGTGAACTGGGCCTCTAGTATATGATAAGGGGCAAATTTCCAAAATATATATGGAGCCTATACAGCTCAAAACCAAGAAAACACACAATCCAAAAAAAAATAGAGAAAGGACCTGAATAGACACTTCTCCAAAGAGGACATACAGATGGCCAATAAACATGAAAAAATGCTCATGTTCACTAATCATCTGAGATGCAAATTAAAAGTACAATGAGATCTGACTTCACACCTGCCAGAATGGCTACCATCAATAATCAACAAACAACAGGTGCCAGCGAGGATATGTAGACAAGGGAACCCTAGTACAATATGGTATGAATGTGGATTGGTGCAGCCATTGTAGAAAACAGTATGGAGGCTCCTAAAAAAATTAAAAATGGAACTGTCTTCTGACACAGTGGTCTCACATCTGGGACTATATCCTAAGAATCCTGAAACACCAATTCAAAATACATTCATCCCTATTTTCATAGCAGCATTATTTATAATAGCTAAGATCTAGAAACAGTCCAAGTGCTCATCAGTAGATGAGTGGATAGAAAAGCTTTCGTACATTTACACAATGGGATATTACTCGTCTGTAAAAAGAAAGGAGCTCTTACCTTTCATGATACCACTAGAGGCCCGATGCACGAAATTCATGATGTGGGGGATCCCTCAGCCTGGCCTGCACCCTCTCCAATCTGGGACTCCTCAAGGGATGTCTGACTGCCAGTTTAGGCCCGATCCCACAGGGATCCCTCTCACAATCTGGGACCACTGGTTCCCAACTGCTCACCTGCCTGCTGCCCTGATCCCCCTAACTGCTCTCCCCTGCCAGCCTGATCCCCCTAACTTCTCTCCCATGCCGGCCTAATCGCCCCTAACCACCTCTGCCTCGGCCCTGCCACTATGGCTTTGTCTGGAAGAACATCCCGAAGGTCGTCTGGAAGATACCTGGTCTGATTAGCATATTACCTTTTTATTAGTATAGACCAGTAGGATGGACCTGGAGATTATTATCAAACACCATATGATCTCACATGTGGCATCTGGTGAACAAATTAAACTGACGAACAAAATAGAACCACAGGCATGGATACATGGAACAGATTGACAGATGTGAGAGGAGGTGGATGGGGAGGACTGGATAAAAGAATGTGAAAGGATTAGCCAAAGAACATATATGCATAGCCCATAGACACCAATGATAGTGTGATGAGGGCTGAAGGAGGAGGAGGACAGAGTTTGGTGGAGGTGGGCAAAAGGGGAAAAGTGGGGACATTTATAATAGTGTCATCAATAAAAAATGTTTCATTTTCCCCCTTTCTTACAGATTTGATATGTGCTTACTGTTTCCTTCAGTGCTTTAACAGGCCACAGTGAAGCTACATCACCTTTGCCCCTTTTTTGAGATGGCTCAAGATTCAGTAGGACTTTCTTCTGATTATCAGTTTTGGATGCAGAAGCTGTCTGTATGGGGCCAGGCCTCCACTTTGGAAACCCAGCAAGACATCTGCCATCACCTACCTCAGTTCCAGGAGTTCCTGAGGCAGATTTATGAAACCTTAAAAGAGATGGTAAGTAGTGGACCAAATTAATGCCAGCAGAGACTCTTTACCAGATTTTAGCAAGCCTTAATTTTATCCAAGTCAGGAATTTGTGGAATTGATCTATTGTACTGAAGGAGTAGAAAGATGAATTTTACCCATAGGTAATACAGAGAGGAAGTGGTTTCCTGTCCATATTACCATACTGGTTTTTGACTCATTATGACTTCGTCTATTCTTCTTTATTAGTTATACTAGGGGCCCGGTGCACAAAAATTTGTGCACTCGGGGTGGAGGGAGTCCCTTAGCCCGGCCTGTGCCCTCTCACAGTCTGGAACCCCTCAGTGGATATCCTATGATGGCCCCAGTCTGCCAGGCGCCTTCTGTGTGTGTGTGTGTGTGTGTGTGTGTGTGACCACTGGGGACCTGCCCCCAGCCGCATCTGAGGCTCGGAGCAGTCCTCCTGTGTGTGTCTACCTGCCGGGGGCCTGCCCTCAGGCACACCGTCAAGGCTTGGAGCAGGCACCCCCTCTATGTTGATCTCTCAGACTCTTGCCCTCCCCAGCATGTTGTTCTCTTTTTTGAGCGTGGCCAGGGCTGGGTGCGGCCTGCCTCCCAAGCTTGCCTACTGCCCATCTTCCTCCAGCCACCAGAAAGCAGGGAAAACCCCGCCTCGTGGTCAGGCCAGCCTTTT
>PVJC01037353.1:0-17239 GCA_004026665.1 Murina feae | reverse complement strand
CCTACTAAGTTGTCCTCCAGCTCTGAGCTGCCTTGACTGAGAAGCACACTCGTTTTGTAGCCGTTTCTCAGCATCCATCTTCCCGATAACTTCACATGATCATTTCTTCCTAAAAAATTCAAGGACACCCGCATGGAAATGTGGAAATGCTGTATGTTCTACGCAGTACCTCCTACATGA
This sequence comes from Murina feae, assembly GCA_004026665.1. Taxonomy (NCBI): domain Eukaryota; kingdom Metazoa; phylum Chordata; class Mammalia; order Chiroptera; family Vespertilionidae; genus Murina; species Murina feae. The sequence continues at coordinate 17,059 of PVJC01037353.1, read as the reverse complement.
TTCCACAGTCATGCCAGCCACCTCCTTTTAGCTTGAGAATGATTTCATCCGATAAACATGTGGCTGCAAATTATGGCCTTATATAAACGAAGCTGCTCCACTACCCTTTCTGGAGGCCCCGTCCGCCTTATTTTCCAGTGAATTCCAAATTGTTCGCCAAACCTATAGGCAGAACCTTGCTTTTTCATGCATAAAGCCTTAGCTAGGCCGCGAGCGCATTCACATGTGTCCACTCATGCACCCCTGGGGCCAAATTTGTGGTTGCCTCCCCTTCTTCCCCGTGTCTCCTTTCTCTAAGAGCATGAGAGAAAGGCCCTGAATTGCGGTTCATATCTTCTCAGAGTGCAGAAAGTGTATGAGTGTGGCGTTTGCAAAGCCTTAATTTTTTACAGTTCAGGTTTTACAGTGGGAGTTTTTTATTGTGGTAAAATGTGCGTAACGTAAAATTCACTGTTGATAACATTTAGTGCATTCAGTGTGACACAGCCGTCACCTCTGTCTAGTTCCAAGACGTTGACGTCACCCCTTAAGGAAACCCCATCCCCATTCGTTTGTCACTCCCATCTCCCCTCCCCCACCCCCTGTCAACCACTAATCTGCTTTCGTCTCTGGACTTTGCATGTAAATGTGATCCTACACCATGTGGCCTTTTGTATCTGGCGTCTTTCACTCCGCATGTTTTCAGTGTTCATGTTGCAGCATGTATCAGTGCTTCGTGCCTTTTTATGGCTGATTAATATTCCCCTGAGTGGCTGGGCCACATTTTGCTTTATCCTTCATCCTCTGATGAGCATTTCGCTCCCACCTTTTGGTCCTCTCAGCGGGAATTTTATAGCCTGCTTGACTTCCATTTGGTGGCATAGTTCTCCCCTGAGTCCTGGGGAGACAGATTCCATCAATGCGGGGGTATGCTTTGCTTCTGTTCACATTGTGTGCACTTCTGTGAGTATTAGTTGGAGGGTAGAATGGGTGTTGTAGCTTCGGGCTGTTTGGTGAGATGGTTTGGATGGGTTGTTAGGACCTGCTGCCCCTGACACACGGCTGCAGCCCGCGATTGCTGCTTGCCAAGCTGTGTCTCTCCATCCGCCTTCACCCCCAGGGCCTGCCACCTCCCGTTCCTCAGCCCCAGACCTGCTTCCGTTCAGTCCAGTCGGGGATTCTTGAGGCACAGGTTTCACATCCACTTGAGACAAGGACCTTAAGCCATAGCATGAGGGATTTCCAGGTCTCAGACTCTGTTAAGACTCAATGAGGAAGGCATGCTTGGAAGCCAAAGAAAACCCTTCCAACAGAGATGTCATTGTTCAATGACAGTTAGTTAATGATTTGTCCATGAGTCATCACGGCTCTGAAGCTGTGCTCGTCAGAACAGCATGGCACCACGCAGACAGCGGCAGCCCAGAGGCAGACTCACGTGTGTCAGATAACTTATATGTGATATTTAACAAGCAAAGGAGGCTCCTGGTCAGAGGAAGAAGGGTTATTTAATAAAAAGCCTTAAAACAATCACTTCACTCTCTGGAGAAAGTCATTTGGATCCCCATTTACCCTCCTCACTTTACCAGGTTGGTTACTGTCCCCAAAACTCATGACCACCCAGAACCTCAGAATGTGGCCTTGATTCGAAGTGAGGTCTTTGCAGATGTAAAGATCTCAAGATGAACTCATACTGAACCCAATAATTGGCATCTATACAAGAGGAGGCAAGGACACAGAGAAGTGCACCATGTGACAATGGAGAAACATATGAGATCTCCATCTGGGATTTGGGTGTGCAAAGCAGTGGGCAGGGTCTGGGGGTGGGTGAATGGTCTGACTCACTGGGAGATATTATGTCCTCCTGTGGGTCAGAGGGCTCTGGGCAGCGTCTTCACGGTTGGGCTGGAGAGACCCTGCAAGGTCAGGTCTCTGATCCTGGCCGTGGGCTGGGTTGGGAGTGGCCACAGTGTGCCATTCAGCGCGTGTGGAGACGGAAGAGTGGCTGTGCTCTATGGGGCTGCCGACCAGGGGCTCGAGGACCAGCTATAGGATGCCCCCAAGGGGCTTTGAGCTGGGACACCCACATCTAGGCCGATGTATCCAGGGGCTCCATGAGAAGATCTGGCAGGCTGATGAGAAGAGACAGCCATTCTGGGGACATGGTGACAGCAGATATGATGTGGTCAATGAGAGGAGCCGAGAACTAGCCTTTCGGATGTTCCAGGCAGGGCAGATAGAGGTGGCTGTGGTGGGCTGGAGGTGGGGCAGGTGTCCTTGGACATGAGCACAGTCCCTGAGGGATGCAGTGCAGTCTGTCCTGGGAGCAGAGCCCAGGGGCAGGGCAGGAGTGGTCCCTGCACAGCAAGTGCGCAGGTCTGGGAGAGGCTGCTGGCAGCAGGTGTGACGAGTGGGGGCTTGGAGGCACCTTCTGGGGGAAGGGCAGTGGTTCCGTGGTGTGGGTGGTGGCCATGGACTGAGAGGCAGGTGGAAATGGGGAAGGCTGGCTTCAGGCTGCACGGAAGCAAGGAGGTGTCCGGGCTCTACCCTGGGCTGGAGGAAGATTTATTAGTGTCTCTGGCTTTAAGGCAACATGAGCTGTTTGCCAGGAGGGCCCTCCCCCTAAAACCTCTGGGAAAGTGGGGAAAGGCGGCTGCTCTGGGAGGAGAGAAGGACCAGGTGAGGCCAGGCTAAGCAGGTAAGGGCCACCAGGCAGAGGAATTCCCAGGATGCAGACATGGTAGGCCTGGGTGGGCTTTGACAATGACTCCAGGCATAGCTGCAGCAGGGCGGTCAGGTGGACCCTTTGGTGGACTAGCGGCCTCAGCTGGTTTGGGCCCCACCCCCTTTCCTAGGCTCTCCCCCTCCCTGCAGCCCTGACTATCAGCAGCCGCCTGAAGCAAGCTTTATCTGCTTCCTCCTGGCCTGGGGTGGGGCATGCATCAACTAGTTCTCTAATGGCCGACCCCTAATCTCCAGTCTCTGAGCTGAGCGCAGGGTCTCCTGCTACGCCCACCAAGGGCCTCAGAGCTGCAAATGTCTCCTATAGGTCTCTGTTCACAGTGGGGCCCCGAAAGCGCCTGATGATCAGCTTTCCCTGGAGGATGTGGGGTGGCCCTCAGCCCATCCAGGCCTCAGCCGGACCCTCGTCAGGGCAGGTGGTGAAAGCTGCAGGAGCAGGATCCCGTCACTCGCCTCTGATGGCTTCTCGTTTAGGTTGGTGTCTGCTGGAGGGAGAAAGGCTCTTCATGTGGCCTCTCCACCACCTGCATCCGGGCAGCTGGAGAGTGAGACCGTCCAAAGCCCCCAGCCTGTGAGCTGGCTCCCTCTTCCAGAAGCGGTGGTGCATACAGCCATGTCTCCACAAGTGCAAGTCACAGAGGGGTCAGCTCTGCCTAAAGCCCTGGCTCTGTGTGCGTGTGCGCACGTGTGTGCATGTGAAAGTGCTGTGCACACGTGTCCGTGTTTATTTGCGTGCTTTCATATATGTGCATGCGAACATGCACGCATGTTCTGTGTGTGAGTGCATGAGTGGGTGTGTTCATACGAGCGTCTTCATGCATGTGCGTCTTTGTGGTTTATACTCTCGCGTTTGTTTGCATATCAGTTTCCCACACCGGGCTTTGAGCCAGGTTTGGGTCATCTTTGTATCCTCAGCCATGCTTAGGTGGCACACCGTGAGCACGCACCTGACTCACACGTATTTATGCCTCTTACTCCGAGACACATTCACTGTTGCCAACGTTGGCTGCAGTTTGTCTTTTTCTGCAGTGCCTTCAGAAACAAATGCATTTTTTGAAAATAAACTTTTTGTGTTGGCGTCATCATAGATCTACAGAAAAGCTGCGAAGACAGTCCTGAGAGTCCCCTGTATTCTTTCCGCCCCTCCCCTGCTGGGATCATCTTCCATCGTCAGGCCCATTTGTGCAGTTAAGAAATGGACATTGACACTCTGCAATTAACCAGCCTCCTGGCCTTATCGGCTGTCCCCGGTTCTCCCATGTGCGTCCTTTTTCCAGTCGAGGACCCCGTCCTGGAAGCCCCATTGAATTGAATCATCACGTCTCTGTCTTTCCTTGTTGCTCATAAGCGTGGCGGTCTTAGGAGGACTGGCCGGGCATCTACCTGACATTCTCCATAGAAGACTGGGTTGTGGGTTCTAGAAGCAAATACTCTCTGAGCAGTTTTCTTGAGTCTTTGGGGGCTCTTCCTGACTTGGTCTTCCTGATTGGAATTTGGGATACCCTGTTGTTTCAGAATCCCTGAGTTTCAGGGCAGGTTCTTGCTGTCCCAGTATATTGTGGGCATGTAACCAAGGCCTGTGGGACCACGTCTTCATCTTGGAGATTCTGTCCAAGAGGAAAAGCCAGGAAGGATGTGGACTGGGAAAGGCTTAGCTGAGACAGGACTGTGGTCTAGGGCGTGCAGGTTGACAGGCTGACCGGGGTGAGGAGGGATGGGGGCTGAGATGGTGTAAACTCCAGGGGAAGGGCTTGATCTTGGGGAGGAGGGCGTCTGGTGCTGTCACTCTGCAAGAGTCACAGAGGTCACCTTCAAGGACAGACAGAGGCTCTCGCCACCTGTTGGCTTTTCGGGAGAGCCCTGTCTGGCAGGGTATTCAGGCCTCAGGTCTGGGGCTGTTTGTCTAGGGTGGGCGTCAGTGTTTCCTACCACAACTACCGTTCTGACGGTGCTACCCCCTCCCTTTCAGCTCCAGAAGCGTGCCCTGAGCCCGGGAGGCATGCTGAAGCCAGGCGGCTGGCAAGATGAGTGTGAACGAGGCAGGCAGCTCCGGCTGCCAGAGGCAGGCGGCCTATCACCTGCATATCTACCCACAGCTGGCCACCAGCGAGAGCCAGGCCTCGTGCTGTGTGACAGCCACCAAGGACAGCACTACGTCGGACGTGATTCAGGACGCTGTCGCCAGCCTGCGGCTAGATGGAAGCAAGCGCTATGTGCTGGTGGAGGTCAAGGAGACAGGCGGGGAGGAGTGGGTGCTGGACGCCAACGACTCGCCTGTACACCGCGTGTTGCTGTGGCCTCGACGGGCGCAGGACGAGCACCCGCAGGAAGATGGTTACTACTTCCTGCTGCAAGAGCGTGACTCAGATGGGGCCATCAAGTACGTACATATGCAGCTGATGGCCCAGGCCACAGCTGCCCGGCGCCTGGTGGAGCGTGGCCTCCTGCCCAGGCAGCAGGCGGACTTTGATGACCTGTGCAACCTCCCCGAGCTGACCGAGGCTAACCTCCTGAAGAACCTCAAGCACCGCTTCCTACAGCAGAAGATCTACACGTACGCGGGAAGCATCCTCGTGGCCGTCAACCCTTTCAAGTTCCTCCCCATCTACAACCCCAAGTACGTGAAGATGTACGAGAACCAGCAGCTGGGCAAGCTGGAGCCCCACGTGTTCGCGCTGGCCGACGTGGCCTACTACGCCATGCTCCGGAAGCGCGTCAACCAGTGCATTGTGATCTCGGGGGAGAGCGGCTCCGGCAAGACGCAGACCACCAACTTCCTGATCCACTGCCTCACCGCCCTGAGCCAGAAGGGCTACGCCAGTGGTGTTGAGAGGACCATCCTGGGCGCTGGCCCCGTGCTGGAGGTGAGCAGGGCAGTCGTCAGAAGGGGCCTTCACATGGGGGTTTTATTATCGCGAGAAGGTAGTTTGTTATGCTCACGCTTCCCTAGAAACAGGAGCTCTGCTACAAACAGGGCCACGCGAGGAGGCACCAGGGTTGGTCAGGAATAGGCAGGAGTGAGGGGAAATCATGGACAGGAGTCCCCATCGTGATTTTCACGGGAAGGGACGGGTGAGGCAGGGTGAGCGGGTTTAGGATTGGCTGGTTTGAATCATTTGAGGGCTCTTGGACGTAGGGGCTGCCCAGCTTGTCTGGTACCTGGCCCTGGGGTGATGAGGGCAGGTGGATAGTGGTCCTGGATGTGAAAGTTTGGTAGGAGAGGTGGTAGGAGTGTGGGCTCTGACTGGTGGGTTTGCATACGGGAGATATGCATACGGGAGATAAGACCTCTTTAGGTATTGGCTAACCCGAGGGGGGGCAATCCCTCCAGGGCCAGGTAGGCCCCAGGTGTCAACACATCAGAAGGTAGGAAAGAAAAAAAAGGCCTAATATACAGTGTTGACGTCTGGGAGGCAGCAATCTTTCTCCAGGGCCTAGAAATAAAAGGATGGCATGTCCAAACCAAGCAGTTCATGATAGAGTGGTTCCGTGGGGCTGTGGCATGGAAGAAAGCCATCAAGGCGTAATGCAGGCCTGGGGCTGAGGGACAGTGAGGCGAGGAGGGGCCACCGGGCTTATGGCCAGTGGGGGAGGAAACCCTCTGGGCCCTTTGACCAGTATCCCATGGCCAAACCCCAGAAAGCCATCGACGCGTTGCTATGGGCAAGCCCTCGGGATGCGGGGGCCGCAGAAATGACCATGCACTGTTCCCCACTCTCGGGTTCTTAAGACAAGAGGCGTCGCATTTCAGGACATGGCCCAACCGTCATCGCCGGCGAGGGCCGGGGCATTGTGTGGCTCAGAGTTTGTGTGGCTCTGGGCTCTTTCTTTCTTAAAAAAGATTTTACAAGAAATAATTATATGAAAGTCAGTTTAATCCTAAGGATGTAATTTTATTCGTTATAATATAAACTATTGTATTTCTTAGAGCAGCTGTAGATTTATAGCAATATTGAGCAGAGAGTACAAGAGATCCCGAAAGCCCACAGTTTCCTTCAGGGTTCACTCTGTGTTGTACATTCTGTGGGTTTGGACAGATTACATATCCACTGTGTCATACAGAGTAGGTCCCCTGCCCTAAAAAACCCCCATGCTCTGCCTGTTCATCCCTCTCCCCCCACCAACTCCTGGCAACCGCAGATCTTTCACCGTCTCCATCGTTTTGCCTTTTCCAGATGAGTTTCCTCCACTCAGCGATATACTCGTAAGATTCCTCCACGTTGTCTTGTGGCTTGAGACTTCATTTGCCAATTAACACCTCATTATCTGGATGTGCCATAACCTGTCCATCCAGACCCCCTCTTTGGGGGTGCAGGAGTCTCGCCTGCCTTGGAGCATTGACCTCCAGCTTCTGCCATTCCCCCCAAGCTGAGGGCCTAAAGCAGCTGCCTCGGGCTGCTGTGCAAATTCACTGAAATCACATCTAGACTGCGCCTGCTGAATACATTGCAGTTCCTCTTCCTCCCTGCTGCTCTCTGAGATCATCAGCACGAAATTCATTGGGACTGGCTGTGTGGCCTGGCCCTGTGCCTACGTGGGTAGCCTGTTCCTGTCTTCTCCTATGTATGTAATGTAAAGGTTATCATGTGTTGTGTAAACGTTTTAAAAACTACTGAGTAATCCAGCTGCAGAATGGACATTTTTCTCTTTAATGCTGTGTACGCTGTGTGCCTTCCATCCTCTATTCTGAGACATTCCATGTTTCGCACACATGTCGGCCATGTGCCAGGCACTGTTCTAGGCACTGGGCTATGTGGTAGCCACAGTGGACACAAAGGCCTGCCTGAGGAGAACTGTTGCCTCAGTGATGAGAAGGCAGGCAGAGCTAGGAGCCAGTAAGAAGCCAGCAGGCCCAAGAAGAAGGATTGAGGGGGTAGGAGGTGAGAAGTGATGCTGAGCTGGACCTGGAAAGCGGGGGGATCCATACAGGAGGTGGCACGGCCAGGGCACAGGCCAGGAGGCTGGACCGTGCTTGGTGTGTTGGAGGAAGGGCCCAGGAGTGGGGAGAGTGGGAGGCAGTAGGGACAGAGAGGTGACAGGCAAATCGCTCATGGCCTGTGGGCCGCAGGGAGAGCCCTGTGTGACATGGGAGCTGAGGAGGGTGTCCTAGGTTCAATTTGGCTCCATCCCAGCTCTGAAACTCAGCTGTGGTGAAGGCAGTGGCCCCACCGTCCTCCCAAGTATCAGGATCCGTGACATGTGCCCTAGGCCAGTGCATTAGCTCCTGGCACCAGAGTCCTGACTGCAGTGCTGCAGTTAGAAATTAAGAACATCAATGAGAGGGCAGACCCAGTGTTTACCAAGTGGAGCGCCTTGCCAAGTGGTCATTCACCCCTCATGGAACCAGGCAGGCAGGCGGGTGTGCCCATGCTTGGTGAGGACGCTGCGCCCTCAGGTATCCACATGACATGATGAGGAGGCAGGATTGGCATCAGGGTGTAGTTTCCTCTCCTAGCTAAGGACCGTCCAGAGCACCTGGATGAGGTTCCTGTGGCTGCTGTAACCAAGTACCACAGACGGGGAGCTTCAAGCAACAGGAATTTAAAGTTGTCCCTCAGCATCCACAGGGGACTGGTTCTAGGACCCCTGGAGACATCAAAGTTCTCAGATGCTCAAGTTCCAGCTATAAAATGGCACAGTGATTGCAGGTAGCCTGTATTTACACAGGCTACAGCCGCTATATCTGTATATCCCTTCACTCACGTGGATTCAGCATAGTGCTCGGTACCTGGCAAATTCAGGTTTTGCTTTGGGGAAATTTTTGTAATTCTTTCCCCCTAATATTTTTGGTCCTCGGTTAGTTGAATCTACAGGTGCAAACCCCATAGATTCAGAGGGCTGACTCTATTTTCTCACAGTTCTGAGGGCCAGAAGTCTCTAAAATCCAGGTGTTGGCAGGGCTACACTCTCTCCAAAGACTCTAGGGGAGGACCCGTCCTTGTCTCTTGCAGCTTCTGGTGGCTCCAGGCATTCCTTGGCTTGTGGCTGCATCACCCCAGTCTCTGCCTCTGTCGTCACATTGCCTTCTCTTCATATAAAGACACCAGTCATTGGATTTAGGGCCCACCCTAACACAGGATGACCTCATTCTAATTACAGCAGCAACAACCCCATTTCCAAATAAGGCCATGTTTACAGGTTCTAGATCGGGACGTGGACGTGACTTTCGTGGACGTGTCCAGAACAGCCCCCACTGAGTGACAGCTGGCAGTGTCTGATGCCTTCTTCCCCGAGGGCCAGCCTGGCTCAGCAGTCATCCTGGAGGCCCACAGTGTCTCCCATCGGCCTCCTTGCTCCTCCCCCTGCCGTCGCCTCGAGGGATCTTGGCACATTCTTGGAGTGCCGTTAGTCACCCTCAGTGGCAGGCATCTGCACCCTCTGAGTCAGACGCCTCTGACCTGGCTGCCTCCCTCGAGCCTCAGCAAGAGCCAGCAAAGCCAAGTTTCCCCAGCAGTTCGATCTGCTGGAGGGCGGTGCCCATTGCAGCTTCCAAAGCTGGCTGTAGCCAAATCCACATCAGGGCCGTAAACATGCTTCCCGGGGCAGCCTTTTGGAAAGGGAGAAGGTTGTTTTAGTTTAGAGCTGGGGTTCCCAGTTGAGGCACCCCTAGTGTCTAGAGCCAGGTCATTCTCAGTGGGGGACAGCCCTGCCCTCCACCCACCAAGTTCCAGAAGCAACCTCTCCCCAAGTTATGACAACCAAAAGTGTACCCAGACATCACTAAGTGTCCCCTGGGGGCGCAGAGTCTTCCTTGGGTGAGAACAGCTGTCTAGACTCACAGCTTGTGATCCCACGAGACCCAGTCGCTGTTTCTTTCAGGTGCCAACCATTTTGTCCATAAGTCAGTCCCAGCCGTCCTGTGCTAATCCAACAGGCACTTTCTAATAACAGGAATAATTTGTTACCAGCCTTCAGACCCACTTGGGTGCCACCATTTCCATCTGTCATCGCTCTGAACCCTTGAAACAGCTCTGCTTGTTTTAAAGATGAGAAAACAGCTGCAGAAAGGCACGCTAGGATGCAAGTGCCCGGGGCTGCCATTATAAAGTCCCACCGCCTGGGGAGCTAAGGCAACAGGAGTCTGGAATCGAGGCATGGGCAGGTGGCTCCTTCCGGAGGCTCCGAGGAAGAACAGAGCCAGCCAAGCTTCTCTCCCGGCTTCTGGAAGCTTCCAGCAGCCCTTTGGCGTTACTTGGCTTGTGGCTGCATCACTGCAGGCTCCTCCTCCATCTCCACCTCCATCTCCACCTGCTTTCTCCCCGTGTGTCTCTGTGTCTCTACCCTCCGTTCTCTGTGAAGACACCGTCATTGGATTGAGGGCCCACTCTAAATCCAGGAGGAGCTCACCGTTAGATCCTTACCCTTTGTGCAAATAAGGACCCATTCACAGGTTCCTAGGATGAGGACTTGGACATATTGGGGGCGGGGAGGCCGGGACACAAGTCAACCCACTCTAGTCTGGGTTCTCCTGGCCACACAGCAGGCAGCCATAGCTGGACCAGGGTTCGAAGCGAGCTGGAGACAAGCCTGAGTTCATGATACCTCCCTACATCTTCATGAAGGATTCCCTCCTCACCTTGGCCGAAGATAGGCACCACTGCCAGTGTCTGGGACTTTTTACAGCTCTACAAAAGGAGAAGTTGAGTTGTTTTGAGGTTTGAGTGTCACCAGGCGCCACCTCCCTGCTGTGCCCCCCACCCCCACTCCCCGGACGCGGGTTGCAGTCTCACTGTGCAATTCTGACCAGAAAACAGGAAGGGGGCACTGTGGAAAGCCGGTTCCAATCAGCTGATTCGCCGCCTGCTGCACTTAACTGCTGCTGTCACAGTTTCACACGGTGTCACTTGACTGGGCTCAGCAACAGCCTGCCCTCTGAACCGCCCTCCCTTCCCAAACACGACCTGAGCTCAGGAACACTGAAGCTGCAGATGGCAGACTCACCAGGGCCTGGAGCAGTCTGGGGCCTTTCTCCGGGAGCCTCAGCCCTCCAGATGCAGCAGCCCATAGCATTGGCCACTGGACCAACCACAAAACACTCCCAGGACACGTGCCTCTTCCTTGGCTACAGACCTCAGCATCAAGGCTGACGTGGAGGGCTTAAGGCCTGGGTTCTCCTTGTCTTTCCTGAACGGTAACAATGCCACCGACATTAGCAAATGCACATAGGGTTTTAATTTCGAAAGCAGAAATGAAATGAGGATCCTTGCTGGTCAGGCTGCTTTCCCAAGCGGCCAGAGGCGATTGTGTGCCCGGGTTCAGGGCCTGCATGTAGCTGCTGTGCCCTGGTCCACACAGAGAGGAAGCTGAGAAAGTGACACTCCAAGCTGCTCAGCATACTCATAGGAGGCTGATGACCCGAGACAGTGAGACGTAGGACCCATGGGGCTCCTGGAGCTTGCTGCTGCCTCCAACCCCAAAGGGGGACCCCAAAGGAGCCTGTCCTGGGACTGGCATCTATGCTAACCTGGTCCTGAGCACTGGCCCCACAGACCCAGTATCACATGACCCCAGACTGCCCTCAGCCATCTTCCACCTGCCCTGCTGCTGTTCCCACTACCCTCTGTCAGCACCAGGGCACCAGCCTAGGCAAGTCACCCACACATGTCATCAACCACCTTTGTCTCATGTCCTCATGGCCATCTACCCAGACCATAGCCTTCCCTTCACAGGGCACTGATAGGCCAATCACTGCCCAGTGTTGAGAGCGCACAGACAGGAGGACAGAGCTAGAAGGCTCTGGAATGAGGAGGCGTGCCCCTGCAATTAGGGTTTTTATTTAAGAACCTTTCTGAGATATCATCCATCCATTTCAAGTGAACAATTCAGTATTTTTTAGCACATTTATTATGTTGTTCAACAAGCACCTCTACCTAATTCCAAAACATTTGCATCACCCCGAAAAGGAAACCCCATTAGCAGCCATTCCCCATTTCCTCTCCCCCCAGCCTCGTAACACCGATCTGCTGCTTAGAGCTCTCAGAAGTTGTCCCCTGCCCCCCGGACTGTGGTGGAGGCTCTGGCTAGCTGGGCCATCCTAGAGGCTGGGTGGCTGGCTGGCTGGGAGATCAGCAGAACAACATCAGGTCACCCCTCAGCGTGGGAGGGAGAGTGAGAGCCCAGGATGGGATCCCAGGAAAATGGACAGTCTAGGGAGACACGATGGTGCAGGGATGGGAGAAGAAGAAGCCTTGTGTCCTGGAGCTGGGCTATTGAAAGCCCATAAGGAAGTTGGACCCCGCCTGAATAGCTGCAGGGTGTGAAGAATAGAATCTCGGGCTGGTTCTGTCCCGGTGTAGCCTCCCCAGGATGTTTGGAGGGGCCTTGGGTTGACAGCAGCCCCAAGGACTTAGGTGCTAAGGCTGGAACCCTGGAGCAGGAGGGGGAAAGGGGCGGTCAAATGGCACAGAGAATGGAAGGTAATTAAGGCCTTAGGTCGACTTAAGGCCTCACTGACAGAAACACACAAAGACAAAGGTCACGACGCTTCCACGCCACCAACGTCTGGATGCCGGTGGATCCTTTCTGCCGGGTGGGGGGTCCTGTCACTGTAGGGTATTGAGCAGCAGCCCTGGCCTCTAACTCTCAGGGGCCAGTAGCACCTCCTTCCCCAGTTGTGACAACCAAAAATGTCTCCAGACATCACTAAGTGTCTCTGGAGTGGCAGATCACACCAGTTGAGAATAAATTTCAGGCCAACTGCATGCAAAGACTGATCCCAGTTGAACAGATGTTCTGTGTTCTGTGCCTAAATAGCTTCAATTTCTTTTTTGGTAATATCTTGCTATTGTTACCCACCAACCCAACTGTATTTAGTGCCATCTCTTCCATCTCATGGAGGCCATCAAGCCAGGGCACGGGCCCGGCCAGTGCTCTCATTCACTCCCTGGAAGAGGTGACTGGTGCTGTCTACTCCCCCATCCCCACCTCCAGACCAGCCACAGCCAACAGAATGGTCGCTGCCCACCCACGACCAGAAATGTCCTGGTGTCTTCGCCACCCAACACTGATAAAGCATGCTTCAGTGTGAGGGTTGGCTTTTCCATCCAAGCTTGGTCTTCCAGGAGAACTGAACAACTTCTTAAAATTTTATTTTAAAAGTTGCTCATTGCCCACTGGTGTGGCTCGGTGGTTGAGCGCCGACCTATGAACCAGGAGGTCACGGTTCAATTCCCAGTCAGGGCACATGCCCGGGTTGTGAGCTTGATTCCGTAAGGGGCATGCAGAGGGAGCCATTCAAAGATTCTCTCTCGTTATTGATGTTTCCATCTCTCTCCCTCTCTCCGAAATCAGTAAAAACACACACACACACACATATATATATACACACACACACACACACACACATATATATATATGTGTGTGTTTTTTTTAAAGCTGCTCATCAATGCCCAAAAGTGCACTTGAGGACCCCTAGAGCTGAAAAGTCACACGCGCCCCATGGGGTTTCTTGCAGACACATGTAATGAAAGCACTTTAGTGGGTTTTTTCATGCAGTTAGCACTGGTTTCTTTGCACTGGGATTTCATCGCCCCTCCATCCCTGTTCTTTTGAGGTGACTTTCTGAACCTAATGCCACGTGTTGGCTATGGTTCAGCTGCTCTCCTTTAAGCGTCTCCCCAACAGGAAACAAACCAGGGCCGCTGTGGCGGTTTTTGCCATGGGAGCACGCATGGTTATACATTGCATTTATTTGAGGTTTAATTTCCTTTTGTGCATACGAGGAATTGACAGATTACAGCCCACAGGTTAAATATGCCTGTTTCTGTAAATAAAGTTTTATTGGCATACAGACACACCCTCATTTACATATTTTCTGACCTGTTTCAATAGTTATTTCACCCACACCCATGCCCACTCATTTGCATAACAGTCTGTGGCTGCTTTCAGGCCACAGAAGCAAAGCAGAGCAGTTGCAAGAGACACCATATCTGAAAGCAAAGCTGAAAATATTTACCACTTAACGTGTTGCAGGAAAGGTTTACTGAGCCCTTATACCTATAGTACCCATAGAACATTCTAGATCAGCAGTCGCCAAACTTTTGGACCTCACGGATCACCAGTGGTCCTCAGACCACCGGTTGGCAACCGCTGTTCTAGATAATTCCACAGTTAGTTTCTACAGTCATTCTTCTCTTCTGCTGAACTCTACCTTCCTACATGTAAGGAAAAGATTCCCATCTTCATTTCAGATGACTTGTGTCATCACATCAAATCCTTTTGCAGACATCTACCCATGACAGTTTGTGATTTTGTGCTTTATAATAAGAAACACTTGGGGGGTTTCAGGGTCCTATTTCTGGCACAGAGCTCCTAAAACCCTTAAAATTTCCTAACTAAAGAGAGTAAGAAAGGGGTCTTCCGTTTTGTTATTGGTGATTTGGAAAGTACCTAAGGATGGGGGCTAGTTCTCAGGAGAACTAACCATGTGATTAGAGGGTTGGAATTTTTGTCCTGGCCTGGGGGAAGGGCAGGGAGACTAGAGATAGATTCAGTAGCCTACAGCCAATGATTTCAACAATCATGTCTGTGTAATGGAGCCTCCATAAAAACCCAAAAGGAGGGCGTTCAGAGAGCTCCACCTGTCTTGGTGAACATGTGGAGGTTCTGGGAGGGTGACATGCCCAGAGAGGACATGGAAGCTGCTTGTCTCTTCCCCATACCTTGCCCGGTGCATCTCTTCCATCTGGCTCTTCCTGAGTTGTATCCTGTATGATAAAAGGGTAATATGCAAATTGACCCTAATGACAGAACGACCACTCACTGTGATGCGCACTGACCACAGGGGGCAGACGCTCAACACAGGAGCTGCCCCCTGGTGGTCAGTGTACTTCCACGGGGTGTGCCGCTCAGTCAGAAGCTGGCTTGTGGGTGTCCAGCTCAGTGGCAGTGGCGGGAACCTCTCCTGTCTCTGCGGCAGCACTATGTCTCTGCAGCAGCACTAACAGCTTAGGCCCACTCCCCCCAGGAAACGGACCTAAGCCATTAATTGGATATCGCCCGAGGGCTCCCAGAGGGATCTCTGACTACCAGCTTAGGCCCCATCCCTTGGGGGGAGCAGACCTAAGCCGGCAGGTGAACATCCCCCGAAGGGTCCTGGACTGCTAGAGGGCACAGACTGGGTTGAGGGACCCCTCTCCCCCAAGTACACAAATTTTTGTGCACCGGGCCTCTAGTCCTTTTATAATAAACTGGTGATCTAGTAAGTAAACTGGTTTCCTGAGTCCAGTGACCTGCTTCAGCAAATTAATAGAATCCAAGGAGAGGGTCATGGGAACATCAATTTATAGCCAGTTGGTCAAGAAGCACAGCTTACAACTTAGATATGCAGCTGGCATCTGGAGATGTGGGAGGCAGTCTTGTGGAACTGAGCCCTTACCTGTGAGGTTGATACTGTCTCCAACTAGATGGTAGCAGAATTGGGTTGAATTGTAGGACACCCAGCTGGTGTCAGAGAACTGCTTGGTGTGGAGGAAATTACTACACTTTGGAATTGATGTCAGGATCATAGGGTCTTAAAGCAGCTTTGGACAGACTAGAAAGGAGGACTGGGGTGTAGAGGTCCCCTAAGATCCTGGCAGGATGGGCTTCACCTCGCGGCCCTATGTGGGACTCACTAGCTGTGTCCCACAGGCAGAGTATTTTTACAACTCTGGCTGAGGGTGGCAGGAACTGTGTGGGGGCTCCTCCCCATCTTGCACCCTCATGGAAAGCCCTCTGTGAGTTTCCAGCTACACCCTGGGCCCTGAGGCCACCTGGATCCTTACTATGGGGCAACTTAGTCTGCCAGGGGCACAACGGGATGAGGACACCATGAGCTGCTAGAAGAGGCTGGGGCTGACAGGACCAGGCCAGAAATGTGTGCCCAGACTCATGGCACTCTCCAGGAAAGCTGGCATTTCTGGTGTTGGACGTAAGACCATGAGGATGTTCAGGAGCTCACAGCTGGGGGATGGGACTGGGGGGAGGAGGGGAATTATTCAGCCAGAGAAAGAAGCATGAGGACAAGCTTCTCATGGCCCCCGGTGAACGTGGCGGCATTCCCATCCCCAGCGCCTAATACAAGCTAGTAGGCATGGGTATTTCAGTCTTACCACAGGATGTCGCAAAATGAAGAAAACCGAGGTAAGCTTTAGGAGCCACCTGTATCAAAAGTAGGGAACAGACAGAGTGACAGGCTGCTGGGAGACTGCCTACCTGAAAAGTGGGGTTGCACCAGAGAGGGAGGAAGTGATGAAGGATGTGAGGGTATCCGTGGGGGAGTACATGGAGGGCCGGGGTGTCGAGGGCCTCTGGGAGCACCAGGGACAGGTGGCCCACTCAAAAGGCCACAGCGCTTCCTGCCTCTCCTGGGCCCTGCAGGGCCTTGAGGCTGCCCTTCTGTCCTGCTGTGCAAAAACACAGAGCCCTGACGCTCTGCAGTGATCTAAGGCTATTTCAGACAAAGGGGAAGGTTATATTTTTGGGAATGCTGCATCTAAGAGTGAAATTATGGGGTATATTTTAGGCACCCAGAAAGGCCTCCTTGGAATTTGCAAGAAGAGTTGATTAAAAGGTGAAACATCATTTGGGCCCAGAACATCCTTTCCACAGCCACTGCCCTTTCCAAATGTTCTGGATGCTTTGTTGCACCAGGGCTTGGCGGGGGGGGGGCGGGCAGAGGGGGAGGGGGAAGGAGTGGCAGGGGCTGCCCATCTATTGGCTGTATCTGCCTCACTGTTTGAGGCAGGAACGTGGCTGGGCATTGAGCAACTACAGACTCTGGTGGCCCGTTTCTTTTCCAGCTATTACCCAGGATGCAGTGGCTCTAGTGCCTTGTCCCCAGAGTCACTGAGGCTGCCCTCTGAAGTTTTCTTCAGTGCCAGTCAATCAGCTGCCTATCAAGACACTGGTTACCTGAGGCCTCCAGAGGTGACCTGTCTTTGGGAAAGGCCAAGGGGCCAAGTCCGAGGCTCACAGTCACCTGCCCGGCCCTGTGACCCTGGCTTGTGGCTGCTGACCAGCTGTCCTGGGTGGAGGAGAGAGTGGCCCCACTTGCCAGTGGTCAGGTGGGGCGGGCTCCTGGGGAAAGACTAGATGTTATCATCACCCCTTTTGGCAGAGTGAGTCACAGCAACCTTTGAGAATTTAGAGTCCCATTTAGCCGCTCCTGGCCACACGGGGATCTCCAACAAGCCACTTTTAACAGAATCTAAGGCTCAGTTCTCAGCCAGGGGTAACGGGCAGAGGCCAGAGATGCTAGTCAATATCCTATAGTACACAGGGCAGCCCCCTCCGCAAAGAATGACCCAGGCCCAAAATGCCAGCGGTGACAAGGTTGAGAAACTTGCTCTCGTTTAGGCAC
>PVJC01037352.1:0-17250 GCA_004026665.1 Murina feae | reverse complement strand
ATGAGTTTTGGCACTGGGGCGGTAAGGGGGGGGGGACGCAGGGACAGAAAGGGCTTGAGCCAAGAGGGTGGATCTTCCACAAGGTCCTGCCAAGTAATAATGTAAGGGAGTTGATCAGGATGCCCTTTCTTGGGCTGAGAGATGATGTCCCTCACCTGGTGAATGGTGGGGAGGTCGAAAGTCCCCTCTGGCCGCCACCCGACACTGAAAGTCAGCCACTCCCTGGTACAAAAAGTTTGCCACTGGCCCTTCCGGACCTTCACACTGAGGTTGTTGGCTCTCCCCTTAACCTCTCTAAAATGATCAACCACAAAGCTTAAAGGAGTGGTCTGAGTCTGTCCCATAATGTCCATCCAGTAAGTCCACAGAATAACACAGAAACACGCAACAACAGACAAACAAAGGACCCCCCAAAACAACCTTCTGACTCCATGGAAACAAAGCCAAAAACTAGACAATGGCTGTGCGCTGACTAGCAGGAGCGACCCACCTCGCCTCAGATCCTCAGGGGAAATCCATGTCCCTTGTGAGGGGTTTCCACGTCCCTCTCAGAGGATCGGAATGTCTTCTGACTCCTCTCACCTGTGGTCCTCTAGTGCGTCCACCTAGACCACTTCAGGCACTACTGGAAATGAGCTCACACAAAAGAGACAAATAAGACAGACACCTACCACGGCCAATCAAGCTCTCCGGGTTGGGGGTCCCTCAGGGGTCTTGGGGATCCCAGGCGAGCCCCCAAATGATAGACCCAGTGTTCAGGATCCCCAATAAGCCACCAGGAAGGAGCAGAGCCCGATGCAAAAACAAAGAGCCTTTATTTGAGCTAGCTTGAGCTCAGTCTCTCACACTCACTGACACAGTGGTGGGGGAGAGAGAGAGAGAGAGAACCAAGAGAGAACAAAGAATTTATAGGGGGGTCTGGGTTGTGGGCAGGGGGAGTGCTCATGGCCCCCAGCGATTCGTCATGGGTCCGGGTTAGGGGTCTGGTTACACAGGGGGGCTTAGGTCAGTTGCCTAATTTGGACTGCTTTCACTTCTCTGCGTTTTCATTGGCAGGTATGGGCAATTGTTTACATTCTTGGTTTGTGGGGAGGGGAAGCAGAGAATGTTGCAGGATGGCAGTTGAAGAACAAAGGAGACATTATAAAAAGAATATATCATCAGAACATAGTAATATAAAAGTAACAAAAATAGAACTACTTCAAGGAGTTAATTTAGCTCAGTTCTATCAGTGACCAGACACTCCACTTTCGGCGGGACATTCCCAATTTTTAACAGTTTGTCCCATGGCGTTTTAAAAAAGTCCTGATCACTCTTTGTAATATTTTAAGTAATAATAAAAAAAAGAACACCCCTGGTCAATGGTGTATCACTTTAAATCTGGTCACCTTAGATAACAGCTACCCAAGGTGGAGTGGTCTCCGTAGCAGAGTCAGCAGCCCATTGGTTGATTCTTGTATGTGCCCTGACTAGAGATCAAACCCACAACCTTGAGGTATCTGGATGGCTCTCTAATCAACTGAACTACCTGGCCAGGTCTTTTAACCTATTTCTTTGCTACAATATATTGTAGAGTCTTTAAAGTTAATATTAATTACAAACCCAATGTACATGCTCTGGAAGACATCAAGCTAAGCTAAGTATCACTTAACTAAATACTAACAAGTATTTGCCAAAGGTTATATCATTGTCCGAATGGAATCTTTAGGTAGCTTAATAAGCAAACTGATGTATCTGTTGCAGTCCTCTTCACTGGGCATTAGTATTATCAAAATGATCAGTGAACCAAATTAACTGCTTAATTTTGAATAAGTGATTCCCCCAATACTAGATTTAGTGGTACATGGCCTCTGATTCAACACCAAATGGTTCAGAATAGAAAATGTAGATTTCTTAGGTATCCATTTTTGCATGACAATGAATGCATAATATATTAGCAATAGGAATAATTTATGAACTCTGTCTTCTTTATTTTTTGAGTTCCACCTATCATCTTTTATGTTTTTTAGTATTATCAACATATGACCAGTAGATTACTAAAAGCTAATATATGGCATTCTGTGCTTATATGAACAAATACCAGAAGGCAAAGAGCAAAAGACAATTCTTTCTCCCTATTGTCATTGTGATTTCAGAAAGTGTTAGCACATTTTTGGCATCCTTGCTTAATAGCCTGCATCTGTTTTAACAAGCCAAGTTAAAGAAGAACCTTATTCTTTCAAACTTAGGATTTGTCATTAATTCTGAAATTCATTAGTTTGATTAGTACAGAATTGAGCTAATGAGTTCAAGGCCATAGAATTGAGTTACATATAGGCCAGTTAACTTTGTACAAAAAAAAATATTTTGTTTCCACCCACACTAGGCCTTTTATCATTAACTAACCCTCTAACAAAAGTCTATTTTTATCATACAGGAAATCTCACCACTGCTATATATATTTTTTAAAAGAGCAGGCAGGATCATATGCATATGTGAGCATAAAGCTTGTTCATCATTAACTAATATAGCTTCAGCCATCCCTCTAAACACAGATTTATTTAAAATAACTTTCACAAGGGAGAAAATTCAAAATTCAATCACATGTTAAATACCAATTCTTCAACAAAATTGAAACAGATTCCTAGATACAAACAACAGACTGGTGATAGCTAGAGGGTTAGGAGGTTGGAGTACTAGGTAAAAAGATGAATGGATTAAGAAGTACAAATTGGTTAGTTACACAATAGTCACTGGATGTAGAGTACAACCTAGGGAATATAGTCAATAGTATTGCAATAACTATGTAGGGAGATAGGTGGGTACTGGAAATAATGGGGGGGGGGGTGGTAAGGAAACACTTTGTTAGTTATATAAATGTTTAACCACTCTTCTGTACACCTAAACCTAATAAAAAATTGAATGTAAGCTATAATTGAATAAATAAATAAATAAATAAATAAATAACAATGTTCCAGTTTAATAAATTTCAGGTTGCTCTTTCTCTTTTACAAGTATCAGTGTTTTGTCTAATTGTAAAATACCATGTGTACTATTACAACAAGTAAAACATAATTAAGAGACTCGTGGGCTATTATTATTTGCTACAATCTAATTAGTCTTTATTTTCATAAAAGAATCTCATTCACTTCAATTTAGTCTGTTAATTATGACTCCATTTTTTCTTCTGAGTGCATATTGTAAATAATAGCACAGAATTTCAATCGGAGTATATAAAATCATTGCATTGCTTTATATTCTCTGCCACTGAAAAATAACAAAAATGACAACTGGTCTGAAGAAAAGTTTTAAAGTTTGGATAATGCTCCTTTTGTGTGAAATATAAAATACTTAGCAGTTAAAAGTGGAAAAAACCTAATCTGAGAGGACTGTCATCATAGAACTTGAAAGAAAAATTGATTTGATAGTTTTCTATTTTATGTTCAATACAAAATTCCATTTCATTTGATTTGTCAGGAATTTCATATATCCTTTAAACATGACAGATTATTATCTGAGAAGAAAAATATCTTTTGACCAAAAGTCCAAAACTTGAACAAATTCTGCAATTTCTAAGATGACAAGGGCCACTCCTAGTTTATAGAGTTCCATATTGTATATATTTCATGCTTTTTCTCCTTTAATTAAATAAACAAAATCTCTTCCACAAGTGGATGAAGGTTTTGATTTTATTTTCTTGTTAAGAATCATATTCCAGAAGACAAAAAAATTGAAAAATTTTTATAATTAAAAATTAAGTCATTTGTAGGCCTAAATTAACCCACAGAGTAAAGACGTAAGCTTATAAGTTAAATTTTATTTTTTAAAGATATTTTTAATTTTTTTTCTGGGATAATAAAACGAGGGATTTTTTACATGGACAAATAGGGGGTGAATCATGGTTTTTGCATAGTCTACAGCTTATATACTGGAGCTCTCTTTAACAAAAGGATACAAAGTTACTCATATGAAATTTGGTTTGAATGAACTATTAACTTATAGAAAACAAAGAATCATAACAAATAACTCATTTTAAAGCTGATATCACAAAATTAAAGAGAATGGCATATGTTCATTAATAAATTGGTTGACATATCTCTGTAATACTTTTTCAACACTTTTTGCTGCATATCATTTGACTGTCTCTTCATATGACAATTATTTTCTAATATCAGGCCTCAGAGAGACCTATGCAAGTGAGGGGCCTTAAGCAAAAACTTCATTAACTTCTGTTTATATTAATCATGTGATCATTATGTGGTTGTTCAAATGATCTAAAATAGTGACAACCTGCTATATATACATATATATATATATATATATATATATATATATATATATATATAGAGAGAGAGAGAGAGAGAGAGAGAGAGAGAGATCTGTATTTATCTATTTATACATATACATGCACACACGTATAATACAAAGCATTCATTTAATTTTGGAATGTATTTAAAGGCAAATGACTCCTCAAGGAAGATATGTTATATGGTGGGAGATGGGGTAAAAAGGGATATTCATTTTCTACAAATAAATTGAGATTACCAATACCTTCTTCCTGTCTCCTTTAATGAATGAAGCATTATACAACCTACCATCTAGATCTCTAAAATACATGTGAGATGGAAAGCTGATTTACCTTAAAATATGCTTTAAGCCCAATCAGCATGGCTCAGTGATTGAGCATCAACCTATGAATCAAGAGGTCATGGTTAAATTCCCCATCAGGGCACATGCCTGGTTGTGGCCTCAATCTCCAGTGGGGGTGAGGGAGTGGGGATGTAGAGGCAGCCAATCAGCCAATGAATGTTTTCACTCATCGTTGATATTTCTTTCTTTCCCTTCCTCTCTGAAATCAATAAAAATATGTTTTAATGTGTTTTGAATAGTTATTCATTAAGCTTTTTTTAATGAATGAATAAATAAGCTAACAAATGAGTAGGTGAATAATACAGGTATTCTGACCTCTCATTTTCGTTTACTTCCATGATTACTTTAGGTGTCAAATGAAGTATAAATATATTGGTCTATTGAAATATTCAACTACATTAAAATGTATCAGGTGCTTCATTAGCAGTGTTTATGCTAATAATATCTCATTTATTCTTCATAGCAATTCCTGAGGTAATTACATTTCTCAATACAGAGTTATTAAAATTGGAATATAAAGAGTTAAAGAACTTATCAAATGTTCTATAGCTACAATGCCATAGAATCAAAAATCAAATTCAGGTTTCTAGACTCTTAAGTAAAATACAACATAACTGATTCTGTTTCTTCATGCTATACTGTAAAAATATAGCCCCCAAAAGCCTACTAAATTAAAATTGTGTTCCAGACAAGCTCTTCACAAAAATGTAATATATTTTGACAAAAACAGTTACAATGGGATCCCTCATCATTGTAATACAATGTACAGATTTCTTCAATGTATTCCCTTTCATTTCCATATCCATAAATTGCTCTTCCTATCTCTAGTTTTGAAAGAGTGTTTGGTCTGCTTTGGGTAGTAACATGTCAAGGATAACATGAATATTAATAGCATGACATAGTTATATGCAGAAGAATTAATATCATCAAGATGGGGCAGACAGGTTTGAAAAGCCCAAAAAGGTGCTTTTAAAGCTGCCTAGCAGCATATTTCATATTATTTTGAAAGGTTTCTCTGCTTGAATAAACTCCTCATACACCCCTGCTGGAGAGTCACCACATATATTTGCATATTAAAGGCCCAGAGATCCTACTCTAAATAAAGCTATTTCCACTCTGGCCAGCACCCCTACATTACTCAATTCCAACATGTTCCTCTGCTGCCTCCTAGAGGGCCTCAGACACAACACAGCACACACACCATTACTGCCCTCATCCTCTGAGTTGTTTTCTATTGCACACTACACTGCTGGAACTCACACTTGGAGAGCTCAAAGTAAAGAGGTTAGACATTCAAGGACAGGGTCTGAACATTGACTTGTATCTCTCCACCATTGCTAACTGATATCTCCCTCTCCTTCTTTCCTGAGTTGCAATATGAAAGTCATTGTGAAGAGAATGGTGACTTCATTTCCTTTTGTGGTATCCCTCCCTTTTTCCCAGTCCAACCTCCATAAGAGCATTTTACTCTGCTGTAATACTTGTTGAAATGTTGAAAGTAGCATAGAATAAATTTTAAAAGTGATGGTAGCAAAATTGAAGGAGAAATAAAAGAAAATAAGTTTAGAAGGAAAATGGACCTGCACTGCCTTCCCTTTCTCAGGACCCTAAAGGTTGTCTATTCTTCATACCCCTCCACTCCTTGTCTCCCTCCTTCTCATTAGACCCAGTCTAGGTTCCTAGTTCCCACTCATGCCTTGGAGACAAAAAAGACTATCATCTAGTTTTTGAATTTCTTTCCATTCATTATTATTTGAATAGAACTCTAAGTCAAGTTAATTTTTTTATTGATCTATAATTTATAATTTAGGGCAAATCTAATCTATCTGTATATATAAAAGGGCAAATATATATATAACATATATATAACATGTATATAACATGTATATAACAATACACACACACACACACACACACACCAAGCTACTGGAATGACCAGAACAACCAGTCACTATGATATGCACTGTGGCAGCCAACCAGCCAAGCAGCATGATGGGGCCCTGATAGGCTTCCTTAACCTCCCACGGCTCCTCCCCCTGGCCAGTCCCACCCATGATTGCCACCACCACCACAATAGGGGGCAAGGCTGACCAGTCAACTGTCCATGACCCCTCCCCTCAGTCAGCCCCACCCCCAATTGCCCCCCTATCCCAGTCAGGGGTGGGGCTGGCCGGCCAACTGCCCATGGCCCCTCCCCCCTGCCAATCAGCCCCCATCGGGGCAGGCCAGCCGGACTCGACTCATGCACGAATTCATGCACCAAGTCTCTAGTGTAACAATAAAAGTATTGTTGATCTGACAATTTTGCCATTACACTGCATCTCATGCCATAATTGTTATGTAAAGTATAAGAAGCAGGCACTGTGTTCAAAAAAATTTATTGATATCATTTTTATGCATTGTTAACTCAGAAAGATTTTGAAGATACTCAAATGGCAGATAAAAATAAGTTAATTTAGTACAAATGATAGTAGTATTTAATTCTCCCTAAAATGTTAGTTTATGACAATAGGTGACAAATACAATTTCTTACAGTATAAGTACATAATTCATGAGATCCTTAACTAACTTTAAAGATAGACATTTAATTGTTATTGTCACTCATTAATATATATTTCAAAGTTACTACACATCTTGTAAATGTGTTTTTTAAAACATTATTGGTTTTTCAGAAATCCAGTCATGTTCCCTACCTCAAGTGATGCTTGTAAAAAAGGGTAAATTTTAATAATTCAAAGGACTTTTGGAAACCTCCGTCATTTAACAAGTTTCTGACAAAGTTAATTTACATGTTCTGATAGTTTATTTGTAATTTTTCTCTAAATGTTATATTCCAATGGTTATTTTTGGAGAATACTTAATAGTCGAAGAGAGTGTAAGTGTGGGTGATAACTGATTCAGTTGCACTGTTCAAGAATTATAAACATCTTTGAATAAGACATTATTACTTATTGTTATAAATTGCAAAAAGCTTACCAGCATAGCCTACCCACTTTGGCACCTTCCACAGAGTAAATGTCCAAGAATATAAAACTTGAACTGTGTGATTAGAGTCATAAGTTTTTTTGGTATTTATAGGAAAGTTCTAAGAAAGTTGTACTGTTGGGATTATGACCCTCAGCCAAGTAGGTAATATTTCACTGTCAATCAACCTAGGACAACAGGGAAATTGGTGAAAACTAGGCAGGGTGTCAATGCTCCATCTGAGTATCAGAGCCTGCAGGCTGGTACTAGCAGTGGTTACTAGAGTGTTACTCAGATAACTGAGGCACATGACTAATTCTATAAACTGGACTACTAAAATTGGACTTGGAAAAACATTGAATTTTTCAATTTTTCCACAAGAATACCTGCCGGTACCTGCTGGCAATCGATCAGGTAACCTGAAATTAGGCGAAGAGGCTAAGAAATAAAGACACAAAAAAGATGGGATCGGGAGGACTGAAGAGTTAAAAACTGCAGCAGTCTCGAGCTTTATTACAGGCAAATATTTATACTCTAGTTCTTGGACCGTATTCAAAACTTCTTGGCACCAGACACATTCTTGTTTCATGGCTACTTATAATCTTTCTACGACTAAACAAGCCTTGTTGTCCTTCCTCAGTCTATATCCCTAAGAAAAATACCCAAGCTATAATTCTACATAATCTACAAGGACATTTGCTTATAATCATAACTTGCGAGTCTCAGCATGTTCCTTCCCACGTAGCATAAGAGAAGGGTTCATATAGGGAAAACTGCTTCCATCTGCCTTAGCAGAGAGGGGCCTCAAAGTCTTGAGGCCGAGGCCATTTCAGCTTCCCACAATACTGAATCCTGAGTATGAAAAGACACTGAATTTGAAAACCAATCAGTTGACAAGGTGAAAAGTTTTTGAAGGGTTTATTGGTATGACAGGAGTAAGTTCAATCTGGAGAAGCTCCTTTAACGCTTTGAGCTCCAGCAACAGATCTAGAGAGAATGAAGCCTAATAATAGCAACATTCACAGAGGAAGAAATCCAGAAACAATACTTTATTTTACTTTCATTGTCAATTTGCGTTACATTTTTTTCCTTTAAAAGAAAATCCTTCTATGCTCTAAAACTTTTCCTTACCTATGTAGCCTGTCAAAAAAGTTAACCACAATAGAATCAATAGTGTGCTAAACTGTATCTGTGGTTTCAATTTATCTAGAAATTAGTCAATAAAAAAAAAAAAACGATTGAAGAATTCAAGACACCTTTTGTTGTGTTTTTATTTTTTCTTAAAAGTAAAACATATCACCATTCTTCACCTTATGAAAAGGAAATCTAAAAGGAGTAGTTGAGACTATCTGCATTTTGGTAACTGAGAAGAATTCTTAGTTTTTATATTTTACCTAAAGACAGAAACTGACACTCAGATAAGTTTCAATAATGATGAAATAAATACTATTCAATTTTAAAAGACAACAGAAACTCTGTGTTGAGTATATTAATGTATATCTAATCATTTGAAATCAGATGTCTGCAGTAAATCAGTCAAGGAAAAATAGATCAAAGTAGCCATTCAGTAAACACAATGTTGACTAAACCACAACATGGTTATTGTTTTGTTTTTGTTTGTTTTTAAGTATAGCAGTTTTATCATATTTCAATGAAAAGCACAGTATATCTGTAAGCATAAATCAGAAAATGTAACTGATTTTCACAAACAATATAAAAGTTAAATCTACTTAGTTCACAGTCATATTTATAATAGAAATAAAGAAGCTTAAAAAGTAAAAGAAGGCCCTGACCGGTTTGGCTCAGTGGATAAAGCGTTGGCCTGTGGACTGAAGGATCCCGGGTTCTATTCTGGTCAAGGGCATGTACCTTGATTGCGGGCACATCCCCAGTAGGGGGTGTGCAGGAGGCAGCTGATGGATGTTCCTCTCTCATTGATGTTTCTAACTTTCTATCCCTCTCCCTTCCTCTCTGTAAAAAATCAATAAAATATTTTAAAAAAGTAAAAGACGGCTCAGTGTAATGTAGGATTAGCCCAGGATTCTTTAAAAATGTGTTTTTGCTTGTCTGGTGTGGTCCAGTGGTTGAGCATCGACCTATGAACCAGGAGGTCAAGGTTCGATTCCCAGTCTGGGCACATGCCCAGGTTGCAGGCTCCATTCCCAGTATGGAGGTGTGCAGGAGGCAGCTGGTTGATGTTCCTTTCTCATCTATGTTTCTATCTATCTCTCCTTCTCCCTTCCTCTCTCTGAAATAAATAAAAACATATTTTTAAATGTATGTTTTCATCAATCCCAATATATTGCTTTGTAAAAATGTATGTGATTGTTTTAATATGTATGTTCAATTTCTTAAATTTAGAGCAGTAGTTGATACCTATTTCCTGAAGAAATGACCACATAGAAGTTTCGGTAGTATGGTAAAAAAAAATTCAATCTCAATTTTGAAAGAATTAAGAAAAAAAAAAAGATTCTGTTTCCCTAAGCAAACAAAATCTCTTTGAGTCTTTCACCTTACCAAACATCTGTAGAATTCAAACTAAAGCTTGTCCTGAGAAAACAAGAAGTCTAGAGAATGTTAATAGCATTCTGATCCTTCTACACTTTAAAAAGCATAATAACATTCCCTGCTCCCACGTTTCCATCATACTACAGGCAAATAACACACAGATGAAAAGCCTCATCCGGTACAATTTGCAACTGCTCATTGGTAGAAAATTAGAGTACAGTAGGGGAAACTCATTCTTTATTAAGAAACATCAACATAGAAGACACCACATACCTTTACTCAGTTATTTGCACTAATGAGAGCTCAGTGCTTCAGCAAAGTTCACCACACAAGGCTGTGATTCCCAGATTCCTACAAAAGAAACTCAGCTGCAGTTTCATACTGCATGTATGTAGCTATTCACACGTAGAGAGAGAGAGAGAGAAAAAAACCTATATGGCATGATTAGCCAATAATTGTCCCACCCCTACTTAATGAATCTGTTCTTCATTGAAAGCCCTTTCTTAGGTATTTTTATCTCTCATCCTTACCTCCTCGGGCTTTTCAGAGCAGAAAAACATTTCAAACTTTTCCCAATTATTTGCCCAAGCACTATAGCAAACTTCTAATATTTTGTTATTCTGGCAATGTTGTAAGGTCAATCCCAGGACGGGAAAAAAAACAACAACACAACAACAACAACAAAAGACCTTGCAGGTCAAGTCCTGGAGAGAATGAAGAAGTGTTAGTTTCATTTCAGAGATATGCCCTTTTCAAATTCTTACAATCTGTAGTGGTGGAGCGGGGAGGGTGTTAGAAGACTTTATTCTGAGCTCTCACTAATAGCACCCTCTAGTGTCTTTAGTTGAATTATGCAATTTTTCATCAGCTGGGTATAGGTTTCTGCAATTAAACTACTGAAGACAGAAAGCTCTGTAACTGCCAGGCTTTCCCCATTTTCTGTATTTTTAGCTTCTGCAGAAACTCATGTCTTCTGTGTACTTAGCACCAGTTACAGCCTTATTTTCTTTTGTGATTCAAATGCCTCAACATTAGAACTCTCTACCAGTTAAAAGTAAAAGTTTATGTACAAATTATGAATAGTAAAAATGCTTGGAATTGAGGAAGTACTTTTAACTCTTCAAAGAACTGGCATACACATCATTTTTTGTATGTCACAATAATGCCCCTCCTCCTACCACCACATATGTGTATTTGTCAGTTTTAGAGAGAGAAGTAAAATGATTTCACTTGGTATACAGAAAATTAATTCTTAACAAAAGCTTTCTCTTTAAGTAGTCCCTAACCCATTAGGGTTTAAGTTGTTGTTTTAAATTTTACTTAACATATTTATTTCCTAACCTTTTAATTAATGTCAGGCAGTGTACTAAGCATTTTAGGTACATTATCTTATTTAAATATCACTACAATAATTTGAGGTGAATAAGGCTGTTATACCCATTTGTTGATAAAGGAACTGAAGCTTTTTAGGATAACTCTGTGCAAAAAGTATAATTCAAGCCACATATGTAATTTAAAATTGTCTAATAGCCACATTAGAAGTACTGAAAACAAATAGGTGAAGTTATTCTAATACTATGTTTAGTCAAAATATTATCATTTCATCATGCAATTTAGAAAATATTAATGGTATACTTTACATATTTGTGTATGTGTGTGTGTGCATGTAGTAAGTCTTCAAAATAAGGCATGTATTTTACACTCACAGCACATCTCAATTTGAGTTAGCTAGATTTCAATTGCTTAATAGCCACATGTGGCAAGGGACTATCTTATTATACAGTACAGATCTGGAGATTAACTTCCCATAGCCACACAGCCAGAAATGCCAGAGCTAGAACTCCAAATCTGGCCTAAAACCAAAGCCCTTTGCCTAACCACTGGAGCATCACTGCCTCCTACTAAGTACAATTGTTACTGATGGTTAATATTAAACAAAAAGTATCATGGAGAACACAATTACCTGTATTACAGTTTTGTGCCCACATACCCACCTACTTTTTCAATAATAATGATGATTTATAGATTGTAACATTTATGTGCAATGTACAGTGAAAGTTGTTGTGGAAAACGCAAAGAAAATGAATTTAATGCAAAATAACTGCCATATGACACAAAGTGCACATGCTCATGCATCTGCATGACCCGTGCATTCTCTGCACACAGAGAAGGCAAATCACAATCTGATAACAGACTGCTTCAATAAGGGGTGTTTCAATGCAAGAGCAATTGAAATTTCAGAATATTTTATTGTCTTAATTAATCTCTTATCAAGGGCACTTTTACCAGTGAAATTAAAATGTACCTAGATAGATGCTATCAATGTGCAGCGCTTTGAGTCTTCTTTTAATAGGCCTCCATGGTTGATCAACTCTTTTTCAGATAGACATGTTATTTCTCAGTTTTAATCAATTCTTACTGGCCTGAGAAACATTCTTACTTAAAGTATTTTAAATCTCTTATAGATCACACAGATTAGACATTTTCCCATAATAGACATTCCAGGGTAGATATTATCATAATTTTCCTTTGCTGGAATATTGAACAAACAAAATGCAATAAATATTACAGTTCCTTCATGGCATTTGTTCCAAAAAACAAGTTCCTAAAGTTCCCTTTTAACTTTTGAGGGCTTTTGTTAATTATAAAATATTTGATATAATGTAAATTCTGAAAATGTGTAAGTAACCACACAATCTGAGGACTGGATGTTAAGGATCAGCACAGTGGACAGGAAATTACATGTGTTTGAATTTATAAACATCTAATATTTCATAACTTTACAGCAATGTAACCTTAGATGTTTTACCTAGTTTCTGTGAATCTCTATTTCCTCATTTGATTTTTTTTAAATTGAAGCTAATAATAGCTATCTCATAGAGTGACTCTGAAGATTAATAGGACAATGTATATAATGCACTTGGTGCATAAAAGGCAAGAAGTCCTTCTCTCAGTAAGTAAGCAGTCCTTTTAGAGTTAGAACACCTAAGGAAGAGTTTTATCAGGTGTCCTAGCATTTGGTTATTCCATTACTCATTGGTGCCACCATCAGACAGAAGAGAGGAAAAGAGAAAAATAGAAAAACATTTTTTTCCATTATTTTCAGATGTGTGTTTCTGTCAGTCTTACCAACAAACTGAATTGCTCAGATAATTTTCTGGGTTACTTAGTTCAAGTAGCAGTCTACTTGGTCTGTAAGTAATATTTCTGTTCTACAGATATGATTTTCTACTGGGCTATATACATTTAAAACAAAATGTTGTGCTATATATTGTAGAGAATAATCCTGATTATCTGTAAAGCAGCCATGTAGCTGAAGTTAGAAGCTATACACTCTGAAAGGAATTCCAGAGTCTGTTACTCTCCATCCCCATGGCCTTGCACAAATCAATTGTCTTGTGTGAGTTTCAGTTTCAGGGATTGTAAAAAGGTGGATAATAATATTAACCACATGAGTCCATCATGATGATAACTTTAAATACTTCATAACAGTCACTGAATACTTCTCTCCCCCTGCCTTGAGTTTAAATGGAAATATTAAAAAATTAATTAATTGATAAAAAAATAATAAATTAATTAATTGAAGATGTTATGAATGACTTGATTATTAGAGCTCTTAGATTGCTTCCATGACATTGCTTTGCCATACTGTCTTGATCAATCAGTGATTACATTTTATATTTGAGTTCCTGCCATGCCATATGACAGTTTCATCCAGCAGCGCAACCTCTGAGAGTCAGAGCTGTAATAATTTGACAGTTTCTGATTTCATCTCCAAAACATTTCCTAGCTCCCAGGAAGAGGACAATGCATGTTCTGGATTCAGTGAATAATGGAGGCAGAATTACAGGAGGGGTAAAATGCAATAGCAAATACTTCCTTGTGTACCATTTCATGAAGACCATGCTGAACTGCAGACTAATGTCACTGTTGCTCTCAGTAGTGGCTTTAGGTAGGAAAAGAAAGAAAAAGAAAGAGAGAAAAGGAAAGAAAAGAAAACAAATGAAAAGAAAAGGAAAAAGAAGTGATGTGAGGATTATTTGAACCAAGATTTTAACCTTTAAAAATAACAGGAATTGAAAAGATGACACTTATGAAGATGGAGAGAGAATACTGAAGATTTGTCCTTTAATAGTAATAATAATAATAATAATAATAATAATAATAATAATAATAACAATAACAATAATAACTTCCCATGAAAAAACTATTGGAGAAAACCAACTCATGATAATTGGCAATTTTTTTTCTTTCTTGATGTTCTATCCCTGTGCAGATATATCCCCCATTCCATTTAGCAGACAAAAATAAAAATGAATATTAGTACCCAAAAACATTATCTACTTTTTCTCCTTTTATTTCAGGAAACAGAGTCTCCTTCCAAAAACAGAGTACAAGAAAGATAACTTTTTTGTTGTTTTTTTGTGTGTTGTTTTGTTTTATTTTGTTTTTCCTGTGGGTTAAGCACAGAAAATGTAATTTCCCCTAAAGCCCTGTACCTTTCTGGAGAGGAATTTAGAAAATTCACCTGGTTCATTCTCTGGCCGCTGGGTAAATTTAAGGACTTGCACCTTGGAGAAAGAATCAGAGTGGACAAAGTCAGAAGGTTTTAGTTGTCCCTGCTTTTTGCATTTAATCCCATGACAGGGACAGGGGAATTACCCCTGCTTCTAGTAACCCAAGACCCATCTGAGCCATAAACTAGGCACATTGCTTTAGTGGCTTTTTGAGACCAGGCCCCCTGACATCCCCTGGGCCTCATCAACTAGGCAGCTGGAGCGCCCTGGCAAGCACTAGTCTTTTGGCTCTAGGCTGGGTTCCTGCCTTCTGCAGCCTTTCCTACCTCAGAAACGCGCTGTCTGGACCCGCGACGCAGCTGGACCCGCTAATGCAGTGCAAGCCACCAACCTGCTTAACGCTCTCTCCGGCAGTCAGATGCTAGATCTTCCTCTTCCCAAGCTCCCCGCCGTCCCGGGACGATCAATCTGAAAGGCAAGCGAGGTACCAGACCTGGCTCACAGTTGAGTCTGACATAATGCAGCAGCACAGTCTCTCTGCTCTGACTGCAGCTTTGCTGGGCTAGTCTGCCTTAAGTATCCTTTGTATGAGAAGATGGAGCTGCTGTATGTTCGTTCTCTAGCTGGAGTCAGGGTGGTCAGCGGGATCGCGAGAAAAGCACATATAATAAGAAAAATAAAACTTCTCTAATATAACGTGAATGAGTTAAACTTAAAGGGAAGCCTAAGAGTGCAGTCAGCGGAGGAACGAGCAGAGCAAGCATACCCTCGCTTTTGCTCTGAAAAACGGACATCCCGAAAGCTACAAGGTTCCCTGGTAGCGGTCCCGCACGCAAGTGTGCCGCGAGCACGCATTCTGCCCGCTTCACGGGCAACGAACTGTAACTTCCTCAGCTTACCTCCATCTCGTCCCCGCCCTTCTCCCGGTTCCCCATCAGCCAGGAGGGGCCGCCCCCCCGAGCGGTGGGGGATGTGGGGTGCCGGGAGTGGGGACCAGAGGGGGGTACTCAGCAGTTGGTGCTGCGCCATCCCCTTCCAGCAGGCAGCCCAGGCACTAACTGGTTCACTTCTCTCTCCCACCCCCCACCTCCGCGCTCCACTCGCTCACC
The DNA here is from genome assembly GCA_004026665.1 of Murina feae. NCBI lineage: Eukaryota > Metazoa > Chordata > Mammalia > Chiroptera > Vespertilionidae > Murina > Murina feae. The sequence continues at coordinate 1,523 of PVJC01037352.1, read as the reverse complement.
CCCCTTCCTTCCCCCTTCTCCCAGTCTATCTAGCCCCTCCCACTCGCTGTTGAAAAGGGCTGGCTCGGCACTGGCTCCTGGCAGTCGGCGAACTGTCTGAGCGGGAGGAGCTGTAAGTCTGAGGTGCACGTAGGGGCCAGCGCGCGCGGCAAAGCAGAAGGAAAGCGAACGGAGTGTGCTGAGCGTCAGTGGTAGAGGCGACACCAGAGACACAGGCAGCCCAGGCAATCTGGGCGCCGAAGCAACCTCGAGAGCAACCTCCACAACTGCTCCGCGGACTGCGAGCTGTGGCGGTAGAGCCCGCTACAGTAATCGCAGTCTTCGTGGAGCCGGCGCAAGTCTTTTCTCTTTTTTCTTCTCCCCACTTCATTCTACTATAGAGGATACAAGCACAGGGTGAGTATGGGATCGGGTGTAGAACCAATTGCGGCGTGTGAGGCGTGAGTCCCGCACTTAGTGCTCATAGGCTTCCTACTGCCTGCGCTTGGGGTCTTGACTATCACACCAGTGGTTTCAAAGGCGCTTCTGGTAGTTCTCCCTTCCCCCTACCCCATCCCTTCCTGGAGGTAAGAGAAAGGGCAAACCTCGGAATTGAGCGCGGGTAGAATGGCTTTTTCAGCATTGCCACCTTTTGGCTTGGGTTAGTTACTTTTCGAAAACTGTCGCTTCTGTCAGAAAAGTGCACGTGCATGAATTTCCCCGACATTGGCCGTGCAAAAAGGTCCTTGACTTTAGCGGCTGCAGCCAGGTTCAGTGAGGCTGAGACAAACTCTAAGGTTGGGGCAGGTGCTAAGAAAAGATCACACCCTCGGACTAGCCTGGCAGAACGGTGGGAGCTCAGGCGCGGCGTCCTGAGCCCAGCTACCGCCTCATACCCCACGCTGCCGGATCCCGCGGTGCTCTCATCTCCGGGGGCTCGGGTCCTTGCCAGGCTGCCTCTGATCCTTGGGGACCCGACCCCTGTCACAGAGCGCGGGAGAGTGCAGCGCGACCAGAAGCGCGCCCGCCGTGTCCCTGGGACCCTTCTGCTTGGCGTTGGCCTCCCCGCCCTGCTTCCCGGGCTCTGCTCCGCCAGCACCTGCTGGATGTGGAGGTGGTAGATGTGAGAAATGCTGCTTGTTTTTTAAAAAAGGAAACTCTTTCCCATGCGCAACTGAAGGAAAGCACCCTTTTCTCATTGATAAAAAGAAAAAAAAAAGATACTTTGTAAGAGCATTGTGCAACGTAAGAGGATTCCTCTTTCTCTGAAGAAATTACTTTTTGTCCCTTCGCCATAAATGCTTACCTATCCCACAAAGGAATTATTTTTAAAGCGCGTAGCCATAAAACAGCAGCCTTTCTCCAAGAGTGGCCTCTGCATGCGCTCTCGGAAAAGGTGACTTTTTAAAAGCACATAGCCGCGAAGCGAACGGGTCCTTTTCTTTAGAGTTTAGAAGAGTAGATCGGCAGTCTGCCCTTGGATGGAGACAAGGCTTGCATAAAAGCGCTTATCAGAAACTTGTCTTCCTACCCTAGCCAAAAAA
>PVJC01037351.1:0-17267 GCA_004026665.1 Murina feae | reverse complement strand
TGTTTGAAGAAATGATGGCTGAAAAAATTTCCTAATCTGATGAAGGAAAATGACACACCTCCCTAGGAAGCACAGAGAGTTCCAATCAAGATTAACCTGAAGAGGCCCACACTAAGACACATCATAAATAAATTGAAAAGGTTAAAGATAAAGAGAAAATCTTAAGAGCAGCAAGTGAAAGATAGTTACCTACAAGGGAGCTCTTACAAGGTTGTTAGCTGATTCTCAGCAGAAGCACATAGAAGAGATTAGTATGAAATATTAAAAGTGATAAATCACAAGGACCTACAACCAAAATTACTCTACCCAGCAAAACTACTGTTTAAAATTAAAGGCAAAATAAAGAGCTTTCCAGATAAGAAAAAACTATTGAAGTTTGTTACTACCAAACCAGTATTATAAGAAATGTTAATGGGTCTTCTTTAAGAATAAGAAAAGAAAAAAAAATAGGAGAGGAACATAGATATAAAGAATATATTGGTAATAAATTAGTGACTATTAAGAGACCCAGATCAGAATGAAAGGTATACACAAATTTAAAGTAAAAGGAGGGATGAATATATGTTTTTTAAAGATATATATTTTTACTGATTTCAGAGAGGAAGGGAGAGAGAGATAGAAACATCAATGATGAGAGAGAATCATTGATCAGCTTCCTCCTGCATGCCTCACACTGGGGATCAAACCCTCAGGTAGGTCATGAGCCCTGACTAGGAATTGAACTGTGACTTTCTGGTTCATAGGTCACAGCAAGGAAGGACATTACATAATGCAAAAGGGATCAATCCAATAAGAGGATATAACCCTTGTAAACTATATGCACCCAACACAGGAGCACCTAAATATATAAAGCAAATCTTGGTGAACATAAAGGTAGAGATTGACAATAATACATTCTTAGTAGAGGATTTTAACACATCATTTTCATCAATGGCTAGATCTTTAAGACAAAAAATCAATAAGGAAACTGGTCTCAAATGACACATGAGTCCAGATGAATTTAATTGCTATCTTCAGAGCATTGTACCCCAAAGCAATAGAATATACATTCTTTTCAAGTGTACATGGAACATTCTCTAGAATAAACCACATGTTAGAAAAAAAACCAAGTCTTAATACATTCAATAAGATTAAATCATATCTAATATCTTCTCTGATAACAATGGTATAAAACTATAAATCAATCACAAGAAAAAAAACAAAACACACAAACACATGGTGGCTGAAAAATGTTATTAAACAATAAATGGGTCAACAATGAAATCAAGGAAGAAATCAAAAGTTATCTTGAGAGAAATGGAAGTGAACACACAACCAACCCAAATCTATGGGACACAGCAAAAGCAGTCTTCTGAGGGAAATTCATAGCAATGTAGACCTACCTGAAGAAACAAGGAAAATCTTAAATAAACAATCTAAACTTATACTAAATGGAACTAGAAAAAGAACAACAAACAAAACCTAAAGTAATAGGAGGAAATAATAAAGATTAGAGCAGAAATAAATTACATAGAGACTAAAAAAAATATAAAAGATTAGCAAAACAAAGAGCTAGTTTTTTGAAAGATAAACAAGATTGATAACCTTTAACCAGACTCAAGGGGGAAAAAGGGAGTAACTCAAACAAAATCAGAAAAGAAGTAGAATAACTGACACCATAGAAATACAAAGGATTATAAGAAAATATTATGAACAACTATATGTCAAGGCTTACTTGGGCCAGCAGAGGCCTGGGCTGAAGCTCAGAATTCATTCCTTCTGCTCTGGGCAGGTACCTCTATGGTATTTCTAAGGTGATGATGTGTACAATTTTATTTGGAGCAAGAGGAAACACCTATGAATCCACTGGTGACCTTGCTCTCTGGATGCCAGAACATCAGGTCAGAAGTTGAGATTTCCACTATCAAGAAACAATTGAAAGAGCTGCAGCTGGTGTGATGCCACCAGCTTACTTTGGAGAATAATTCTGGGAAGAGTTACATCTTGCCATTTACTAATTAACTCCTCAGTTAAAATATATTGAGCACTTGTTATAGAGTCAAGCTTCTATGTATGAATGATATAATGATAAAAAGGAAATAGTAAAAAATCAGTTGGTCTGGTGGAGTTTACATCCTAGTGGAGAGGGTTAGACAATAAACAAGAAAAATAGAAAATCATATTCACATTAATATCCTCCTATATAATAAAGAGCTAATATGCAAATGGTCATCATGCTCTCACACCCTCATGCCCTTGTGCTGGAGCCAGGGGACCTGAGGCTATGCCTCTACCCTGTGGGTCTTGACAGGGGTGGGGCCAGCCAGGTCTGGGTCTCGTGTGATTTTGAAGTATGCACAGGTGGGCAGGGACTTGACTGTGGGTTCCACAGTAAGCCCCAGACTCTGACAGGATTTTCATATACATTTTACTAATTTTCTTTCATCTCTGACACTTGTATTATAGAGAAAGGGCAAATAGCAATATTAAAATACTAGAGGCTTGGTGCATGAAAATTCATGCACTGGACGGGGGTCCCTCAGCCTGGCCTGCCTCCTCTCACAATCTAGGAGCCCTCAGGGGCGGGAGGTGACCCAGCGATCAGGGGAAGGCAACTCCCCCATAACACCTCTGTTGCTGCCACTGCTAGCAATGCAAGCCTCGGGCAGCCCTGGGCAGCTAGGCAGCCACCATCCAAGACTTGCCTGCACCTCAGGCTGGCCCTGGGCATCTGGGAAATTGAGGGGACTGAGGGACTCCAGAGGCAGGCATGCAGAGTGGCTGGGCCCATCTGGGGGTGGGCCTGGCCTTGCCATGTGCCTGCTGCCCTGGTGGGACTGAGGAACCTGGGTGCTGCCATCTTGTGGCTGTGGGCGCCACCATCTTTGACAGTGGGGAAGTCAGTTAGCATATTCCTTTCTTATTGGCTGTGGGTGCTGCCATCTTTGCAACAGCGTAAGGGTCAATTAACATATTCCCTCTTTATTAGATAAAATTTCCTCTAATTAATTCCCTTTTAATGGACCACTATTAAGCAATAAGGAGAAAAAATTAAGCAGAACAGCAGATATAACATATTTGGGTGGGGAAGGTGTTGAAATTTTATTACTTTGGTCGGAAGGCTCCTCAGAGAAGGTGACTTGAGCAAAGAGGAGAGCAGCGGTTGATGAGGTTAGTGAGGCAACAGAGATCCAGGACCTTGTAGTTCTGTTAGGAACTTGGACATTCACTCTGAGTGAAAAGGGGAGTACTGACGGCAGTGCTTTCGGAAAGAGAGATCTGATCTGGCCTATAACAAGACCCCTCTGGCTGTTGTATGGAGAATATATCGAATTGGGGAGCAAGGGCATCAGGCAGCAAGGAGAATGAAGAGGCCTTTCTGATCTTCTAGGGAGAAGATAGTGGTAGCTTAGAATGGAGTACTGGTAATGGAGGGGGTGAGAAATTACTGAATTTTGAAATTCCCGTGAAAGTCTGCCGCTGTTAGAATGTTAGCTGTTACCTTAAAGTTAGGCAAAGTAGTTTTCTGTTCTCAGTGTTAGGATTATTCTACCTTTCCCTAAGCTGTTGCTCTCATTTTAAGTATTCTGAATTTTCAATTGAGAAGTTTAACCATAAGAAAGCTTAAAGAAAATTAGTAGGTCATCCTTAGGAAGTGAATTCCAATTAATGGCATTTTGTATGTTAGATTTATTTTGGTCACTTTGCCATTAGTTTCCCCTTTGCTTGATTTTTTTTCCCCTCACATTTAAAAATTTCTATCACTTTTTTCCCTGTTATTTTTGTTTTTATAAACCTTCTTATATTCCTTTCTGGTACAATTTATGGTACATATAATTATTTCTCTCTTTGAGTCTATTGAATGTACCACCTTTCACATTCTATGTCTTTTTCATACCTGTGATTATTTCTTTGTTATATAAGAGCAAAACCTGCCCTGACCGGTTTGGCTCAGTGAATAAAGCACCGGTCCCGGGTTCGATTCTGGTCAAGGGCATGTGCCTTGGTTGCAGGCACATCCCCAGTGGGGAGTGTGCGGGAGGCAGCTGATCGATGTTTCTCTCTCATTGATGTTTCTGACTCTCTATCCTGCTTTCTTCCTCTCTGTAAAAAATCAATTTTAAAAAAAAGAGCAAAACCTGATTGCAAGATTTCAAGCCATAAGAATAGTTTTTGTTTTTCATGGAACATTAAATAAAAGAATGGCTGGCTTATGTAAGGAAAAACAACTGATCTACTTTGTCACTTAACTCAGTAGATAATATTCAGTTGAGTTAAAAATGAATCAAATTAATTGTTGGACTGAATGACTAGTCACTAGACAGTTCATTGGAAACATTTAGCCTAGTGATATGTTTATCTATGACACATTCTGATTTTGAAATTGCACTTGGGTTTATCTTATGAGAAATTTTTTTTTGTCAAAAACAGGTAGCATATAAAAAACAAAACTGGGAAGCATTTGCACACATTTCATAGAATTAAACAATGAGGATTTCAAACTGAACCCCTTTTTAGAAATCCTAAATAAATATTGTGATGTCAGTGTATAAAGAACTCAAATTCTTATGAAAAACGAATAGTCTGAAAAACAAATTTACCAAGACTACAAAATGTTTATACACATCTATTTTCTTCCCAAGAGTTATTAAGTTGTAAACTAAACAAATATGTCTTTCTGTTTACTCATCACATGGTACCAATTCTCATATGACTCATGAGGCATGTATATCATTTAATATTTTATAATGTCATTTGTGGTAAAGATGTGATTTCTGTTTTCAAATAAAATCACCCAGAATTATGGGTAGCTCAGAAAGTGACTGGAGAGGTCTTCCATCTGATTTTTAGATGAGGAACCTGAGGTCTGGAGTGTTGAAGTCCCAAGTTCTATAGCTGATTGTAAAAGAGCCTAGATTGACACCACGACTCCTGACACCTAACCCAGGGCTTTTCACCTCAGATTAACTTGTGTGTGGTGAACTGAATTCCCAATTTGAGATTTAAAAAAAAAATTAGGCCCTGGCTGGTTTTGCTCAGTGGTTAGAACATTAGTCCACAGATGGAGGGGTTCAGATTCAATTCTGGTCAAGGGCACATACCCTGGTTGCAGGCTCCATTCCCCACCCTGGTCAGAGCAGTGAGGGGGGCAACTAATTGATTATGTCATATATGAATATGTGGCTTATTTTAACTATGTAAGACAGCATGTGCACAGGAATAAATCTATAATACAGTTGTCCTTTAATATGAAACCCTTCCTTAATATTGATTCAGGGTATTATTGATGATTAAAATGTAAAGATTTACTGTTTTTCAGGTGTTCTTCTCTGAAGTAAAATGGCTTATCAAAAATTTTGTGTGACTTTGTTACAATGGGGTAAGTTATTTGTCTTCCCACTTAAAAATCATTTTTATTTTTCAATTACAGTTGAAATACATTATTATATTAGTCTCAGTTGTATACCCCAGTGATTAGACATTACCTAACTTACTAGTGATTATCCTGATAAATCTTTCACCCATCTGACACCATACATAGTTATTAGAATACTAATGACTATACGAGGGGCCCAATACACGAGTTTGTGCACCTTGAAAAGAACTGTGGGCTGTGAGGCTGCAGGGGGCACAGGGGCAGGTCTTGGCCCATCTTCTGTGCCCCTGTCTGGCCACTCCTGCTACTGCCCATAGTCTCCTGTCTGCTGGCAGCCTCGCTTCCACTGCTGCAGCTCCCATGTGCTGATGGCATTGGCCTCGGCCCTGCTCTCACCTGCTAATGGCGTGGAGCTATTGGGGCCAGGGCCAGCAGCGGGTGCGAAGCGCCCCTCAGGAGGAGATGGAGAAGCCCTGAGGAACCACTGGGGCTGGCAGCCACTGCTCGGACCCACCGAAGGTGCCGAGCGGTCTGGGCTGGTGCCGGGTGCCAGCAGCAGGTGCAATTATACTAATGAGAAAGTAGAAGCATGAATTTCCAAAAAGGGGTGCTAGAGAGTGAAGTTGTCTCTATAAATAAATGCACCTCTCAAGTATAACACATAAAACAATAGACGTACAGAGCTATTATTAGGCACTGATTTGAGCACTTGAAAGTTAAATAATTACTGATGAGCACTACATGGTTTAATCTTAGATACTTCCTATTTATGTCTTAGTTAAAATGATTTGTTTTTTAATGTGTGTTTTTACTGTCCAAACAGAATTTATTTATGTGATAACAGCATTTAACTTGGCATATCCCAGTTCTCCTTGGAGATTTAAGCTGTCTTGCATGCCACCAAACACAACTTATGACTTTCTCTTGCCTGCTGGAACCTCAAAGAACACTTCAAATTTGAATGGATATTATGAGCCACTTTTAGAAACTAAATTTAATTCAAGTGGTACCTACTATTCTAACCTAACATCCCAAACAACTTTCCACTGTTGCGTTTGGAGTGAGGAAAATGAAAACTGCTCTGTACAGGCAGACAACATTGAAGGGAAGGCATTTGTTTCAACAGTAAATTCTTTAGTTTTTCAACAAATAGGTAAGTATTTTAATGTTCCAAGATTTAGCTGTTATTCAGCTGTATTGAACAAAATGTTTTTATTCTCTGAAAACTGCATGGAATTGATGTCTTATGGATGGACTTCTTAACATGTATTATAATTTTATATTAGTAACAGAATTAGGATTCATCATGGCACCAAACTAATAAGCCCCCCAATTCTTTTTTATATCCCATAAAATAAGATAAAAATGTAATGAAGGAACTTATTTTAAACTATAAATACATTTCTTGTGGTCTTCTAAATGTGCTTTAAAATAGAAAAGGCACACCTAATTTATTAAATACTAGTAGATAAAATATTTAAAATATCCAATTCTTAAATTAGTTACATTTTAAAGCATTTATGAGTAATCATATTTGTTCAAACAAAGAATTGCTCTGTAACCAATAGATCTTTTAAATCAAGGAGTTTTTGTTGTGTGAGGTTAATGTTTACTGAATGTAGCTAGTATAGTTAATAATGCTGCATCTGGAGATTTAAACAACAAAATTATTTCCAAGCCTTCTGGAAGAGCTAATAGAGCAGAGTCACTTAATGGGGCGATATAAAGAGACCTACAGGATGAAAATAAAGGCACACGTACGTATAGCATTTCTGTGTAGGATTAATCAGGATTTCTCAGCTTCTACACTATTGACATTTTGGGCCAGATAATTCTTGGTTTGCGGGGCTCTTCTGTGCATTGTAGGATGTTAGCAGTATTTTCTGGCTTCTACCCAGTAGATGCCTGTATCACTCTCTCTTCAGTTGTGACAATCACATGATAGCTCCGGGGTTTGCCAGATGCCCCATGGAGGACCAAATGGTCCTGATGGAGCAACACTGATTCGATGGAAGAAACACTCCAGTTTGTGGGAATCAGTTTAGGAATAAGGATAAAGCATACATATGCAATAAAATCAGATTTTTAAATAAGTTAGCAGTTGCCCTAACCGGTTTGGCTCAGTGGATAGAGCGTCAGCCTGTAGACTGAAGGGTCCCAGTTTCGATTCCGGTCAAGGGCATGTGCCTTGGTTGCAGGCAATTCCCCAGTGGGGGGCATGCAGGAGGCAGCTGATCGATTCACCTCTCTCATCAATGTTTCTAACTCTCTATCCCTTTCCCTTCCTCTCTCTGTGAAAAATCAATAAAATATATTTTAAAAAGTGTTGTTTAAAAATAAAATAAAATAAAATAAGTTAGCAGTGCCTCCAATTGAATCTATAGTCTTTTAATTTTGTTATAAAATTTTTATCCCACTGTACTGTCATTAATATGAAGCACTTTAAAAAATTTGTAAAGAAACTTAGCCACCTTAGTGATTATTAAGTGTATTAAGAATGAACGTAAGAAATCAGAGTCCTTAGGATGAGCTTTGAAATGATAAAAAAAGGTAATATTTTCTTCACATAAAAGGAATGACTACGATGCTGTAGATTTTAATTTTATATACTGTATAAATAAAAACTAATTGCTAGTTACTTCTGAGTGAGTTAAAGTCTTTAAAACTAAAATTATTAATTAAGCGGTGGTTACTGAGGAATTCCATTGATTATTCTGCCAGGTGGGGCTCAAGAAATCTTTCAGGTTTGAGGAAATATGTTATTGTTGCCCTTAGATAGTTTCAGTTTTGACTTACTAAATAGTCATGATTTCCATTTTTTGCTACTCTTACTTTCTAAATTACAAACCACCTATAGTTTATCTTACATTACCAGCTGAATTTTTCAGTGTGCTGTGAAATAAACTTTCATCAGTTATATCTGGAGCCTGAAATATTATAAAAACAAGAATTTAAGACATGCATCATAGTTCAAATGTGAATCACCTTGCTTTTATTACTAAAATAGACACATAAATATTGCTCCACATTTGCTTGTACTTTGATATTTAATGTTCTCTTTTCTTTTGGAAAGTGAGCCTGAACTGAGCTACGTGAGGACTTTGTTTTGAGGATTGTCCTATATAAGTGATTCAGGATGAAAAGGTCTAAGGATTGAATGTAATTCTTTTTTACAAAAAAAAGAAACTGAAGGCCAAAGGCACTGAATGACTTTGGCAAACACATGCCACTAGGTAGAGCCTGTTTTGTTTTGTTTTCTCTCAGAATGGGCAATGTGAGTTGTATCAGAATACTGGTAAATTTAATTTAGCTTTTCTCTTTCAGTGAGTTGTTCAGAGTGCTTTTCAGATTTAAAGTAGTTTATTTTTAATCCAGGTGCAAACTGGAACATACAGTGCTGGATGAAAGAGGACTTGGAATTATTCATCTGTTACATAGAACCATTATTTAACAATTCTTTCAAGAATCATAATCTTAAGGTCCATCTTTTATATGTTCTGTAAGTACCAACTAAATTAACTTGTACATTTCTACGTCACGTTTTTAAAAATATATATAAGTGAATTGTGAAACCTCTCCTATCCATACATTTCCTTTGATGTCTATGGAAGTTTCTAGGTGGCAGTTTATATATTTGTTTTATACAACTTTCTTTTCCATTAGTTTTTCTCTTTTCTCCTCCTCTTTATTCAGGTGGCAAGACATTGCAGATATGAATGGGTATATATTCTGAAAAAAGTATGAGATCAATTTAGGGATCTTAGATATTTGAGTGGGGGATGGGAAATTTTTTTCTATCTATTTTTCACAGGCTAGTGGTTGGGACAGAAGTGCGCAGGGTTTTAGTTTTAATGGTTGCTGATGTGTACCTGGCCCACACAGGAAGCTGTGGGAGCACAAGCATAGTATGAGAGCCTTGGTGAGCATATCTAGGACAGCTGGTGAGAGAAGAGAGGTGGGAAGTCTGCCTAAGGAAGGAGACCAGCCGAGTTGAGTTTTCAGGGCTGAAGAAGAGCTAATAAGAAAAAAATGTGAGTAGGTAGTGTTGAGAAGCAGATCAGCCTTACCTGGAAGCTTCTTGGAAACTGAAATTCCAGTGAGTCAGAAATTCTGAGTGTGGGGCCTGTCGGTACAGGTTTTACCAAGCCCTTAGGTGGTTCTGATGGAACAGAAGCTTGAAAATCCCTGGTGTAGAAGTTACTAAGACATATTTTGGAGTTGGACCACCTGGCTCTACCACTTACTAAATGTACACTAACAGCACTGGCTATGCTCAACAACAGTCCTCACTCTAGAAATTAACTCACTGGACATATTCACACAAATGCTTCGCAATTATTTGTTGAATCAATATTGCTAACGAGCTTTCTAAAAAATCTTTGTTAATTTATCTTTCAGAAATGTATTGATGAGGCAAAATTATTATTTAAAAAATTTTTTTTTTATTTTAGAGAGGAAAGGAGAGACAGGGAAAGAGATAAAAAACATCAATGATGAGAGAGAATCATTGATTGGCTGTCTCCTACATGCTCCCTCCTGGGGATTGAGCCTGCAACCCAGGCATGTGCCCTGACTGGGAATCGAACTGTGACTTCCTGGTTCATAGGTCAATGCTCACCCACTGAGTCACGATGGCTAGGCGAGGCCAAAGTTATTGATGAGGAAATAATATTGTCTAAATGTGGGACTAGTGAGAGGTTAATTGTATCAGATATCACAGAACGGTATAATAAGGTCTGAATAATATCTATTGACTTGACAATGTGGAAGTAATGGAAACTTTGGCCAGAGCTGTTTCAAGGAGTGGAAAGGGAGGTAGCCAGAACCAAACTAAACTTGGGGGAAGATTCCTGAGGAACTGCCTTCTGAAGAGTTGGTACTGGTTCTTCCGGCACTTGACAGAGGGACCCTGCAGAGCCGAAACTCGTATATCTGAGGAGGAGATGCTAGACCACCCATATTGAAGAGGCATGTTATAGCTGGGTCAGAGAATGTGGGGGGAAAAGACCTGGTTACTGAAATCAATTGCAGCCACCCAGTTGCAGTTGCTGGGGTGATGAATCGGAAGCAAAAGAAGAAGGATCAAGTTCCTTGCTCCTCTATCAGTCTTCTAGTGTCCTAGCACCCCTTATAGGTAGAGATTAACCAGAATCCAGGAGTCGTGCAGGGTTCAGCTGCAGTGTGGGAAAGCAGAGAATAGAGGATGGATTTGAAGATGAGAGACAAAAGCTTCGCCAGCATAGCCCACCCCATTGGCTACATAGCAGCCACACATACCTTCCTACTTATACTGGAACTGCGACTTCCCTGTCGCTTCATGCTCTCACTTACTAAGATACAACTACATTTTGAATAAAAGGAGACACCAAAATAGGAAGACGCTATGTGCCAATTGCCATTGTATCCATTTCTGTGCAACGTTTACAATTCTGATATCTGGGCAATATTAATTTCTCTTTACATTCAGACACAGTCTCACTTAAATTAATAATCTGTAAACTAAATACTAAACTGTAAAGTTACCACCACCAAGAATCCTTAGGTAAAATGATAGGGGAAGGATGTGATTCAGAGGAAATTACTTAATGTATAAAAATAAAAAAAAAATAGTTAATATAGGTATTTCGTATGTATTATATACCAAATACCGTTAATGTAAACCAAAAAGGAAGAAAATATGCCTAAAGGACATCATCCTCATTTTTGTGCTGATTATCCAGCTGTGATTAATACTTATAACTTACGTTGAACTATTTCTTAAGGTTATCCCAAGCGTAGTCCAAGTAGAGTGTCCTTGCTGTCACACCTGACATTGAATGTCTCTGTGCTAACAATTTTCACATCTCAGTGCTGGTCCCTAGATGCTACCACTGATGAGTCTAAAAGCTCCTGCCATCCCTGCTCCTCTGTGCAGTCCTCATCAGGGCCAGTGTCCTGAACGGGGGTATCTGATGGGTGAGAATGTGCCCTTGCTGCCAGTGTCTCAGCCTTACGAATGGCAGATTTTCCACTCTGATGCTGGACAGCCCAGGCACCTAGATAAATGTCCACAACAGAAATGGCTGGACTATAAATCCAAGAGGCCCAAGGAGCCTAGCTGAGATTGTGAAGGTCGGAAGGTGGAAGAATACAGGTAATGCCAGGCTAAGGGTGGACGTTTAAAGCATGCGAAAGAATGAGCTTAGTTCTAGTCTATAGAAAGTGACCCAGCAGCGAGAGAACAGTGGAAGGTATGATAGAAAGGGATAGACAGTGAGTAGTTGAATAGGCAAGTTCCAGAAAAAGAGCACAGATAGAGGAATGAAGAATGAGCACTTTGTCTTCTGAGTATTTAGACAGTAAAGGAAAGCCCTATGAAGGGATGAAGATAATAGCTGAAGTTTGGGGCAGATCATTTCCTGCTTTATTGGGTAAAACAGATTTTAGCACAGAGGAAATAATGCCTTTGCAATGTAGTACATTCCTACAATGAACTAAATACTTTAGATCCTGATCAAAAACTCACTTTTTATTTTAAGTACACAAAGTACACAAGTGTAATTGCAAAATTACATTTTGCAAGCACTTTGTTCTACATTTCAAAAGTGCCACCATCAAGTTGTTGACACCTTTATGCACAAAACAGGTTAATATCTGCTACAAAGCACTCGTTGTGAGAATGCAAACTCTAGTAACAGAAAAAAAAAAGGCAAAAGCATCAACATCATTACATAAGTTTAAAAGATAGTTTTTAAATCTGGGTTACAGGTTTGATCCGAGGTCCTGGTCAGGGTATGTGTGTGTGAGGCAACTAATTGATGTCGTTTCTCTCACAGTGATGTTTCTCTCTCTTTATTCCTCTCTCTCCCGTTCTCCCTTCCACTCTCTCAAGAAAATCAATAGAAAAAATGTCATTGGGCGAGGATTAACAAAAACAAAAAACAACAAAAAAGAAAATTATGATAAATTAACTAGATTTTTAAAAGCTTGTCCATATTTTGAATTTAGCAGATTCTTTTTTACCTGCTTTTATTCTTAACTCAGGTTTCTATAAATATCAATACAGGAAAAGCTGTCCTAAGTGCATTCAATTTGAGAAGTGGTCTCTCTTTTTTGGCATATTAATTGTTCTATCCTTTGTATGATTTGGTAAATTTGATGAATATGTATATTTTACCAATTGTCATATACTAGTTCTGCTTAGTTCTATTTTTTTGTGCACACCTTTGTGCAATATATCTCTAAGTAATTCAAATAAGACTCTTTAGATCGGGAGGAAGAGATGACCAGAATAACACACCAGACCTCCATGGAAGAGAAAATCCATAATGGTGGTTACTGTAGAAAAGTTTTTAATCAAAATCAAGTTCACTAGGAAACTCACAAGAGAAATCTTTTAAAGGCTTCCATGTGTAAATAATTGTATTTTTCAAAAGAACTGACACCTAATATTTATAAGAGTATTAAAGTCCTATAAATATGTCCCTTAAGGGAGAGCATTGTTTGAGCTCAGATATTAATGTTTGTCAGAAAATCTGAAGGAGAGATAACAAAGAAATGTGTTATTTTGGAACTGCTTTAGACCTTTTATCTTAGATCTAGGATGGAAATCCTCTTCTTTCTTCATGATTTGCCTACTGTGTACACTAGGCACTGAGCTGAGTGTGGGAAATGTTAACTCGACTCAGAACTTGCCCTCCTGGAGCTAATAGTGAAGACAAAGGACATAATAAAGTTTGAAAATGCCGTCATGTAATAAACTCAGGGACATGTGGAAACATACTACTGGTATCTGCCAAGATTCTGAAGAGGCAGAGAAGAATGAGCCAGAGAGAGTGAAGAGCATTTGCAAAGGCTCGTAGGCACACGTCGACATTTGAAGACTTGACGTTGCATGTGGTTGGGTCTGGAAGCTGGGGGATGATGACAGATAAAGGTGGATGACTAAGTAAGGGTTATCCAGAGAGTTTGGACTTTTGTAACTCCTGTTTAGAACATGGATTTCCTTGGTCACACATTTTCATCAAGTAGCCACTCCATTTCACTACACCTGGTTTACTTGATCTCTTCACTTTACTCCTGTCAGCTCTCTTGGTGATTTCAACATCCACATGGGTGGTCTTCAATTTCTTGAATGCTTTACTTTCACTATTCTTTTTTTTTTTTTTTTACTCCATTTAATTAACCCTTTCTCATGGACATACTCCAGACATTGTGATTAATGATAAGCATGTTATTTCTATAATCTCAGTTTCAAGGATCCCACACTTTGACCCTTTCTCCTCCTACTTCTTCTGTTAAGCTTACTCCCTCAACCTCAGGAGTAATTCTGCATGTTTACTGGCTCTGCCTTTTGGGTACCTGAACATGACTCAGGGCTGGGGAACTCAAGCACAGCCCAGAAATATTGCTGATTCAAGAAGATACAGCTAGAAGTTCAGACACTATAAAGGGGCTTGAATTCATGGAACAGAGTACTTGAAATAGGGATGTGCACAGAAATTATTATGGGGTCCCCTTGACTCTTTGGCTGGATACTAGTCTGCCATGATAGTAGGTAGGAAAGCTTCTTCGAAGAGAACAATTACCAGAAGCGGTAAGCTAAACAATCCCTAGAAGTCACATGGGACCAAGAATAATTAAATTTTCCACCAAGCAGAGTGGAGAGACCTTGTTGAATGTCAATGACTTTCAGTAGAAACCCCATAATAACCTACTTTTAAGTGGGGCCAGATTACTCCTAGATTCAAGGCTTCTCTGTACTATCTTTCCCCAAACTAAAAAGAAGCTTAAAAGGCTTAGATTAGTGCTGAAGTAACTTAACTGACTGCCAGAACAAAATCGTCCATTCTTTTAGAGTAAGACAATATGACCCAATACTCAAGAGCATAATATTCACAGTGTCTGGCATCCAGTAAAAAATAATGAAGGAACAGACACCTTTCTGTATATGAAGTAACAGAAAAATATAGCCTATAACCAGGAGAAAAATAAAAATCAGTCAATAGAAAGAGACCTAGAAATGACAGAGATGATAGAATTAACAGATAAGGATAGCTATTATTAATATTCTCCACATGCTCTGGATAAAGGAAAATATGAATATAATTTATCCTATATAATAAAAGCATAATATGCAAATTGACCATCCCTTCAGGATGGCTAAACCACGCCCACCAGCCAATCAGAGCAGCTGTATGCAAATTAACCCAGCCAACATGGAGGCCGGCACTCAGGGAGCTGAGTAAACAGGCAGTGTCCGTTGCAGCAGGAGTGAAACTGTTTGTGGGCCACCTGGGCTTCTCTCCACTCCAGGGAACAACATATTTGCAACAAATGTCTCAATCCTAGAAGACTCAGGAGCTGAAGCAAACAGAAGGCCGGGCCTGACTTCTAAGGGAAACATTGTTTCAGTATAGAAGCCAGAGCTGAAGCAGAGAGGAGGCTTCGTTACTAGGCCCCGGCTTAAAGGAACAGTGTATCAATTATAGAAGATAAACAAACCCCAGGAACCTTCTTCCAGCCAACCTTGCTGGGACATTGGGTCAATGGGAGCTGTGGGCAGCCTGAAAGTCTGAAAGTGCCCCTCAGCCCCTCACCCATGCTGGCCACACCCCACTGGAGTGAAGGACGCTGCTGGGGGGTTTGGCCAGCCTGCAGACAGCCATCAGCCCCTCACCCAGGCTGGCCAGGTACCCCAGTAGGGACCCAAAACCTGAAGGGACTGCGGGCAGCCTGAAAACGGCCCTCAGGCCTGCACCCAGGCTGGCCAGACACCAATGGGGTGAGGATCCATACTGGGGGGCTTGGCCAGCCTGAAAACAGCCCCTCACCCAGGCTGACCAGGCACACCAGCAGGTGGACATCCCCAGAGGGGTCCCAGACTGCGAGATGGCACAGGTCGGGCTGATGGACCTCCCGAGTGCACAAATTTTTGTGCACCGGGCCCCTCATATATATATATAAAAGGCTAATATGCAAAATGTCCCCTTGGGAGTTCAACTGGGAGAATGGGAGTTTCATCGCTCTCTATGACATTCGCTGACCACATGGTGGGTGACCAGGGGCAGTGATGAGGCACTGAAGAGCTAGGGAAGGAGGAGGCAGAAAGGTGGGGATGGGGAACTGTGTGATGTTGGTGTGCCTGGGTGGTGAGGGAAGGAGAAGGTGGGGAGGCGGGGAACCTGATCAGCCCTGATAGCCAGCCAGGCCTAGGGACCTTATAGAATTTCCTAGTCCTATATACTAAAATCCTAATATGCAAATTGGCTGAACAGTGGAACAACCAGCTGAACAACCAGTCACTATGATGTGCACTGACCACCAGGGGGCAGATGCTCAACACAGGAGCTGCCCCCTGGTGGTTAGTGCTCTCCCACAGAGGAGTGCTGCTCAGCCAGAAGCTGGACTCACAGCTGGTGAGCATAGTGCCAATGGTGGGAGCCATTCCTGCCTCCATTGCAACGCTAAGGAGTAGCGAGCTGAGCAGTAAGGAGCAGCAAGCAGGCAGGCGGTAAGGAGTGAGAGGTCCCAGACTGTGAGAGGGATCCCAGACATCCCCTGAGGGGTCCTGTACTATGAGAGGGTGCAAGCTGGCCTGAGGGACCGCTCTCTCCCCAGTGCACAAATTTTGTCAACTGGGCCTCTAGTGAGAATATAAAACATGAAATTGATGATAAAAAAGAACGGACCAAAATTTTTAGAGAAGAAAAATACATTATTTTTAAAGTAAATAAAAGTGCTCAACATTAATTGGGTCATTTTAGAAATAGTGTTACTCAATCAAGAAACATTTAGTGTGTACAGGCCACAGTGCTAGGCTCTGTGAGTATACTTTCCATTTTTCCTCTTTTCCTTCCTTACTTCCTTCTTTCTTTCTTCCTTCTTCCTTCCTTCCTTCCTTCCTTCCTTCCTTCCTTCCTTCCTTCCTTCTTTCTTTCTTTCTTTCTTTCTTTCTTTCTTTCTTTCTTTCTTTCTTTCTTTCTTTCTTTCCTACTCTTCTTCCTCTCTCTTCTTCCCTATAAAGATGGACTCATGGATTATTTTAATTTATGGGCTATAATCACTTTCATTATTTTATTTTTCAAATTGTCTCATTTGGTGAGTTGGAGTTTATTCAAGCTGGTCCTTGTGTCCCTTTGATGTGTTCCATCTTTTAGATTTATTTTTGAGAAATTTTTACTTTCCAACATTACAATGTTTCAATGTTATAACTTTTCCTGTTATAACACAGGAAACCACTATTTCTCTAAGGAGCTCTGATTCCTTTTTATTGGAGAACTAGGGGCCCGTTGCACAAAAATTTGTGCACTCGGGGAGAGGGGGGGATCCCTCAGCCCATCCTGTGCCTTTTTGCAGTCTGAGACCCCTCAGGGGATGTCCACCTGCTGGCATGCTTAGCCAGCCTGGGTGAGGGGCTGAGGGCCATTTTCAGGCTATCCACAGCTCCCATTGACCCAACGTCCCAGCGAGGCTGGCTGGAATCAGGTTTCTGAGGTTTATTTATCTTCTCTAATTGAAACTTTGTTACCTTGAGCGGAGGCCTAGGCAGGTTACAAAGCCTCCTGTTTGCTGCAGCTCCGTGGCTTCTATAATTGAAACATTGTTGCCTTGAGCAGAGGCCTGCCAGCCTAGTCAGGCAGTTGCAATGGAAGCCTCCTGTTTGCTCTAGCTCCAAGGCTGCCGGCCTCTATCTTGGCTGGGTTAATTTACATACAGCCACTCTGATTGGCTAGGGGTGTGGCTTGGCTGGTGAGGTGTCATGGAGTGATGGTTAATTTGCATATCACTCTTTTATTAGATTACTAGGGGCCCGGTGCACAAAAATTTGTGCACTCGGAGGGTGGGGGTCCCTCAGCCCGGCCTGTGCCCTCTTGCAGTCTGGGACACCTCCGGGGGGATGTCCACCTGCTTGGCATGTCTGGCCAGCCTG
>PVJC01037350.1:0-17249 GCA_004026665.1 Murina feae | reverse complement strand
ATATAAAATTATATATTTACTAGGGGCCCAGTGCACGAAATTTGTGCACTGGGGGTGGGGGTTCCTCAGTCTAGCCTGACCCCTCTCACATATTGGGAGCCCTCAGAGGGTGTCCTACTGGCAGCTTAGGCCTGCTCCCTGCGCCCCTTGGGGAGCGGACCTAAGCCACAGTCTGGCTTCCCTTTATGAGAGGCGGCCAGGCTAATCAGGGGAAGCCACCAGCTCCATCACCCCACTGCTGCAGCCACTGACAGTCACCGCAGCCACCAAGGTGTTTTCATCAACATGGACTCCAGTCCCTTCACCATGAAAAAATGACAACTTTCTTTAGGCATTTTCAAGATGTGTCTTGCATAGGATATGACATTTCTTTTTTTTTAGTCTCACCTGAGGTTATGTTTCCATTGATTTTTAGAGAATGTGGAAGAGAAGGGAAAAACAGAAAGAAACATCAAAGTGAGAGGAACACTTTGATTGGTTGCCTCCTGCATGAGCCCTGACCTGGGCCCCAGCCAGGGAGGAGCCTGCAACCTCGGTACATGCCCTTGGTCAGAACTGAACCCAGACCCTGCAGTCAGCAGGCTGAGGCATTATGCACTGGACCAAACCGGCTAGGGCAGGATGTGACATTTCTTAGCCCTCCAGCAGTGGACCTTCATTTTCTTCCCTCCAGGAGTGTGGTGGAAAATCCTAGATTGCCTGGGATTCTTATTACCCAAGTTATTAAGAATATTACCAGTGGCATACAGGGAGCTTAGCCAATGAGTGCTAAGAAAAGGTGTTTCCTCTGTAGTTCACTCCAATCACCAGCTCCACCCCTGCACCTCCAATCCCAGCTCCACCCCTACCCAGGCCTGTAACCTCTGACCGAGGATGCAGGCCTAGGCAGGGGACCCCCCAGACCCCTGCGATCACTGGCTCTGCTTCTGCCCAGGCCTGCAGTCTCTGCCTGAGGCTTCAGGCCTGGGCAGAAGACCCCCAAGTCCCTCCAATCACCAGCTTCACAGACCCCAGGCCCCTGTGATCACAGGCTCTGATCCTGCCCCCTGCCATCACTGGCTCTGCCCTTGCCTCACTGGCAGCCTCTGGCCAAGGCTGCAGGCCTGGGCAGGGGACCCCTAGATCCCTGCTTTGCCAGCTCCACCAGTGCCCAGGCTCCTGCGATCTCTGGCCTTGCCCCTTCCCAGGCCTGAGGCCTGGGTAGGGCACCCTCATACCCCTCTGATCACTGACTTTGCCCCTGCCCCCTCTGATCACCGGCTCCACCCTTGCCCATGCCTGAGACCTCTGGCAAAGGCCTCTGGCCTGGGCAGGGAAAACCCAGCCTCCTCTGATCACCTGTTCTGCCCCTCGGTCCCCTCACCTCCCCTGCCACCTGCCTGGATAACAGGCCTGACCACCTCAGTGGTGGGGCTGAGTTAGACTGAGCGCCGCTACCTTGTGGCTATGGGGGTGGCCATCTTTGTGATGGAGTGATGCCTAATTTGCATATTGCTCTTATTAGATAGGATTATAGTAATTATTATATCTTATATTATTTATATTTGTATTTTAATATACTAGGGGCCCGGTGCACAAAAATTTGTGCACTCAGGAGGTCACTCAGCCTGGCCTGTGCCCTCTTGCAGTCTGGGACCCCTCTGGGGATGTCCACCTGCTGGCATGCCTGGTCATCCTGGGTGAGGGGCTGATGGCTGTTTGAAGGCTGGCCAAGCCCCCCCAGTGTGGACCCTCACTCCATTGGGTTGTGGCCAGCCTGGGTGATGGCCTGAGGACCGTTTACAGGCTGCCCACAGCCGCTTCAGGTTTTGAGTTTCTACTGGGGTGCCTGGGCAGCCTGAGTGAAGGGCTGATGGCTGTTTGCAGGCTAGCCAAGCCCCCCAGTGGTATCCCTCATCCTATTGGGGTGTGGACAGCCTGGGTGCGGGCCTGAGGTCTGTTTTAAGGCTTTCAGGCTGCCCACAGCTCCCATTGAGCCAGTGTACCAGCAAGGCTGGCTGAAAGCAGGTTTCTGGGGTTTATTTATCTTCTATAATTGATACACTGTTCCTTTAAGCTGAGGCCTAGGCAAGTAATGAAGCCTCCTTTTGGCTTCAGCTCTGTGGCTTCTACAATTGAAAGAATGTTGCCTTAGTTAGAGGAACAGCCAGCCTAGGCAGACAGTTTCCTCCATCGCTGGTGCAACAGAAGCCTGCTGTTTGCTTCAGCTCTGAGGCTTCTATAATTGAAACAATGTTGCAAATATGTTGCCTGAGCCTGGAGAAGCCCAGCCTGCCGGCAGACAGTTTACTCCTGGTGCAAGGGAAGCCTGCTGTTTACTCCAGCTCCGTGACTGCCGGCCTCCATCTTGGCTGGGTTAATTTGCATATAGGCACTTGATTGGCTGGTGGGTGTGGCTTAGGCATCCCATAGAAATGATCAATTTCAATATTACTCTTTTATTAGATTAGATAATGTTATATATTTATATCTAAACTAATAAAAGCATAATATTAAAATTAACCATCTCTTCAGGATGGGTAAGCCATGCCCACCAGCCAATCAGAGTGGCTGTATGCAAATCAGCCCAGCCAAGATGGCGGAGGCCGCAGCCTGGGAGATGCCACGAAACACACAGGCTGCAACCGCTGGTGGAGGAGCAGGGCACCAGCGATGGAGGCCTGAAATAGATCTGGTTGCAGATTACAGGCAGCAGGGCAGTCTCGGGGGCGGAGGGACCAAGCCAGCTCCGCCCCCGAGGCTGAGGCTTGGAAATAGGTGCAATTGGGGCACACAGCACACACAGAGGCTATGCCCCAATGGATTCCAGGCAGCTGTGCAGCCTCAGGGGCGGAGGGACATCCCCTGAGGGGTCTCAAACTGTGAGAGAGCACAGGCGGAATGAGGGACGCCCGCACCCCTGTCGAGTGCACAAATTTTTGTGCACCGGGCCCCTAGTATATTTATAATAATGTTTGAGACTTGTTGAATCTGATTTGTGAAAATTGTTAAAACCCCAAATAAAATCTGATTTGCCCACACTGATCAGCATGTTATGGTTTATTAAGGATCCAAATCTGGCCTCAGTGTGATCTCACACAGCTCTTCTGGTAAGCTGCCCTGGACACTGAGCACAATGCTCCCAGAGCACACAGAACAGGGTCACTGGACATGGACTGTACCTGCTATTTCTTAATAATGGTCAGGACTCTTCCGATTGTGACAGGACCCTTACTCAAAGCAGCTTGTAGAACACAACAAAAGGAAATATATGGGCTTGTATAACCATTAATTCCATTATAAACTAATGGTCACTTAATCCTGGACTAGGTTTCCCATTCTTTAAAATGTAAAATGTGGACAGTGATGTCAGAGGAATGGTAGCATAAGGGTGCAGTTTTTCCTCTCTCCCTGACATTTCACAAGTTAACCATCTATAAGTCAACAAAGAAATCCCTGCTCAACAGACGCCTGCCTGAGAGGCTCTCACGTTGAAACACCTAGAGGTGAGTATCCAGGAATATACAGGGAGATGAGAAAGGAGGAAAGACTCGCAGCTCGGCAGCGCCGGGAGAGGGGGAAAGCCAGCGGTAGCAGGCACTTTTCTTGGCTGGGCAGGAGGAACAGAGAGCTGCAGGGGGCAGCCTAGCAGGGTGAGCTGCAAGCAACAAGAGAGAAGTAGTGTCTGAGTCAGCAGATGACTGACAGAGCACGGGGTGCTGCCCTGCAGCTCCCCACTATTGGGTCGAGTGGTGGTTTTTCAGTCAAATAAATGGAAGCACAGAGCCCTGCTGCTGCTTACTCCCCAAACTCACTCCCTGTTGCTTGCCGTTAGAGTCGGGTCCAGGAGCATATCATCTGTAAACCAAGAGCTGTTGCAATAGAATCACTGTCTCCCTCTGTGACTGATCCCCAGGAGGAGTGGTTGGGGTGGGACCTCTCAGAGATCAAGGATCACCATTACGGTGAGGGCAAAACAAACCCCATGCCCAAGCAGCATGGTTGTACTGTCTTATGGAAGCTGTGGAGGTTCAAATCTGCCTTGGTCTAGTGCCCCTGCTCACCTGCTCCACCATCCTGCCACAGCCAATGTCCACCATGTTCCATGTGCGCCCCCTGGTGGTCAGCACATGTCATAGTGACTGGTTGTTCAGTTGTTCTGCCATTTGGTCTATTTGCATATTAGGGTTTTATATATATAGATTAGAATTTTCCATAAACATATGGACTAATTACATATCATTTAGGCATATTTTAAATAAACTCAATAATTAAAGCTGTGTTAAGCAACTACATTGGTTAAAGGGGACAAAAAGGTCTAGAGTAATTGACCAAACTCAGTCCCTTGCCCAACCTAAACTAATCATGGTACCAGGGTTAGGATATTCTGATGGGCTGTGCCCAAACCATGTGCAGGTATCACATGCCCAACCGCATGAAGGGGGAAGAAGAGTGCTAAACAGAACTAAAAAGGTGTTCAACTTTTAAAAAATTATCATTTATTGGGTATTTAAAATATCTCAGACACTATAATTATAATGAATATAATTACTATAATTTTACATAGTTATATAAATAATTATGTAAAATATAGCAATATATAATATAATAAAATATATGTACTTATATATCAATTATTAGACTATAATATTTATAATGATGTTTGAGACTTAACCATAACAGTTAAGTCAGCTTAACTATAAGAGCTGTGAAATCAAACAGGCCAGGTTTGTATCCTTAATAAAACCACAACATGCTGCTCAGTTTAGGCAAATCAGGTTTTATTTTGTGTTTTAACAATTTTCACAAATCAGATTCAGCAAATCTCAAATGCCAGAATGCTAGGATAATTAATATTGGAACTAAGCTATTGCAACTTCTGTCTTTCATTGGAATAGAACTGCTCCTTGGACATTTTCTGCAATCCACAGGCCTCAAGGTAAATTGTCCCTTTTGACACATCATGAAATTCATTCATCGTTTTAGTTAGAGTGTCCTGGCATTCCTGACAGGAACTTTTAAAATTCTGTCTCGCAGTACCTAGAATGTATTGTTTGACTGCTACTTCACTTTAAATTTTCTTAATTTTTAAAAATTTCCATATAAAGTTTTAAATAAAATAGAATTTCTAAGTATAATTTTTAAAAATCTTAGTAGTTTGTTTTGTTTGTTTGTTTTGTGTGTGTGTGTTAATCCTCATCTGCGGATATTTTTTTTCTGTTGATTTTTAGAGAGAGTGGAAGGGAGGGGGAGAGAAAGAAGGGGATAGAGAGAAACATCAGTGTGATAGAGACACACTGATTGGTTGCCTGCTGCCTGTGTCCCGTCGGGTCTGGGATTGAACCCTTTGCAGTGCTCTAACCACTGAACAACAATACTGGCCATGGCTAAAATGTTAGTTTTCAAACAGACTGGACTGATGAACTGGTTGACTTAGAAGAAGAATTTTAAACTCCTTAAATTTTATTTAGGTCCATTTTCACTTAATGGTGATCATCTTCATCCAATCAGCTTAATTGTGAAAACAATGCTTCCGGAAAATCTGATGTCTTTTCTTAAAATTAAATTTGTTGGGGTGACACTCGTAAACATGAACATATAGGTTTCAGGTGTGGGTTTCTATGTTATAAGATCTTTATATTGCACTGAGTGCCCATCACCCAAAGTCAAATCTTCTGTCACATATATTATGACCCCCATCTCTCCCCCAACCCCTATGTCGTATTGATAATGAGACTGGTCTGTGACATTTAATTCTGTCTTTATAATTTATTTAATTTTCTGTTTCAGTCATACCCCATTCATTGGTTCATTCACATTTTGTCTTTAGGACAGAAAATTGCTATTAAGTAGCCATGGGCTCTGGGTTCTCAGCTGCCATTTGAGTAAATAATGCTTTTTAAATAAAGAGATTGTGCAATTTAAAGGTCATATTATAATGACTCACTTTAGCCTTTAATATGACCAGCTCTCAGAGATAGAGTTAGCAGTAAGATTTGGATAAAAAATATTCACAATTCTGATTTCCATCTGTGCTCCTTGATAACACTTCCTGAGAACAGCGTGAACAAAATTCCAAAACTAAATAACCAATAGCACAATACACTTTCCAGCATGCTGAGAAATAGAGTGAAGAAAATTAAAGCTCCAATGGTTTCCTATGCAAGATTTCATAAATTATTTTCTAGTAAAAAATGAGGTTGAAATAGCTCTCATAACATATTTTATACCTGTATCAGGTTTAGAGCTATGACAAAAATCCAAATTGTGAGATATTGCAATATGAACAATATATTTAAATGTGAATGAATATAATTTTAATTATAATTGACATCATTATAACTAAATAGCAAGTATTGGATACTTATTATTTAATTTAATTTGATATAGTATGTAGAGGGTGTCCCAAAAATGTTTTCACACTTTGAATGATTATAAAGTCAGTGCTTATTAACATAAAATTCTTTTTCAAAATTTAAAAGAATCTAGCCTGGCTGGCGTGGCTCAGTCAACCTATCAACCAGGAGGTCACAGTTAGATTCCAGTTCAGGGCACATGCCTCCGTTACAGGCCTCATTCCCAGTAAAGGGTTTGTAGGAGGCAGCCCATCAGTGGTTCTCTCTCAGCCTCTCTCTCTCTCTCTCTCTCTCTCTCTCTCTCTCTCTCTCAAATCAATAAAAATATATTTAAAAAAATTTTAAATGATCTACAGAAATGAATAATTTTTTTTTTTGGCCAATGCCTATCTCCAAACTGGTTACTTTTCTGGCCCAGACATTGCTGATAGCGATGAAGCAATGGAATCACAAACATCAAGAATCATTTTGTTTGGTATTTGTGTGCCCTCAATTCGTGAACTGTTGCCGGTTTTGTACGGTAAACTTCATGTTTTATGTATCCCCATAAAAAAGTCTAGATTAACTGGGTAACTTACATGCATAGCCCACAGACAGACAATAGAGTAGGGAAGTCCTGGGAAGGGCTGGTGTGGGGTGGAGAGGGTCAATGGGAAAAAACAAAGGGGACATTTGTAATACTTTCAACAATAAAGACAAATTTAAAAGCAAACAGCCCTGGCCGGCTTGGCTCAGTGGACAGAGTGTCAGCCTGCGGACTGAAGGATCCCAGGTTCCATTCTGGTCAAGGACATGTACCTTGATTGCAGGCACATCCCCAGTAGAGGGTGTGGAGGTGGAAGCTGAATGGATGTTTCTCTCTCATCAATGTGTCTAACTCTCTATCCCTCTCCCTTCCTCTCTGTAAAACATCAATAAAATATGTTTAAAAAAAAACTAAAGAAAAATTCCTATTAGCAAAATATTGTATTAGTTATCTATTAAAAAGGGAAAAATCTAGTGAATAAATTTTCTTTGTTCAAAGCTTAGTCTGGCTTCACCTGTAATTTCAAATCAGCTACACCTGAAAAGGAGTGAAAATTGAGTTATTAGCTCTTAAGGTGTGTACTAGTAAACAATTTACTAGTAAACTAGTAAAAATGTATATATATGCTCTTTGAATAATTATAAAGCAGTGTTTGTACTTCAACTGCATTTTCAAACTTCCAGGAGCATTTTAGGATAAGTTTCCTTTGTTCAAAGCTTAGTCTGGCTAAAAAAGTAACAATACTTGTGCTATCAGCTGTTAAAATGTGTATACATGTTTTGGGGATACCCTGTATTTATTATTATAATTATTTATATAAGTATATATAATTAGAGTAATGCTAATTATAATTACGATGTCTGGGAGTATCTTAAATACCCAATAAACAGACATATTTTAGGAAAGTTGAGCACTTTTTTAGGTGTGTTTAGCACCTTCATCTGGTTGGGCACATGATACCCGCACATGACTAGGACACAGACAAGTTGCATACCCTAACCCCTCACTGTGATTAGTTTAGCTGGGCAAGGGACTGAGCTGGGTCAGTTACTCCAGGTCTTTTTTGTCCCTCTTAACCCATGCAGTTGCTTGACAAAGCTTTTATCACTAAGTTTACTTAAAGTATGTCATAGTGGTATGTAATTAGTCCATGTGTTTATAGAAAACTTAATTCTCACAAAAGCCCCAATGCAGTAGCTGTTATGTGGTCCATTTTACAGATAAGAAACTGAGGCATATAAATCCTGGTTAAGGAACTTGCCAGGATCCGCCAGAGCTCCACCATAGTTTTGCTGGCTTTTCCCAACAATACTGTTCCATAGAAGTGTTAAATTTGCTTTTTTTCCCTCTCTACAGGTACCCATGTTTATCACTTCCCACAACTAAACACAATTTAAGGAAAAACACAGTATACATCTATCTATTTTATTTAACTTTTAATTTTGAAATATTTATAGTGTATTAGGATCATCTAGAGAAACAGAACCAACAGGCTTTTGATAAGTTGGAAGATTCCCATTCACAATCTATATTTTGAGCCCGCTGCTTCAAATGCATCCCCATAGACACACTTAGGAAAAAGGTTTAATTTGTGCATCCCATATCCCAACCGAATCGACACATAAAGTTAACTATCACACAGAGATACAGAGAAAGTTGGTGAGTGCGCACACACACACACATACATAGGGAGATACCTCACACTCTTCAACCAGCCTCCGCTAGTGGTAACACATTGCATAACTATAGTACGCTGTCAAAACCAGGAGACTCAGCTTGGTATGGTCACATAGCTTATTCTGATTTTATCAGTTTTACAAGCATCCTCTGTTCACCATAGTTTTTTATAGGTTTGTGATCTTCCAACAAATGGAAGATCTTAATTTTCTCTAGTCAAATATTTTAGTCTTTTTTAAATGTCTCTAACTTTTACGACTTGCAAGCAAAGACTTTCCTCATCAGCAAATTATTAACATATCTTTTAATATTTCCCATTGGTACTTTATGTCCAGCCAGTTGTTATAACACCATTTATTGAGTACCCAACCCTTTCTTAATGTTCTGGAGGACTCCACCAGTTGAGAGATGACCACCAGAGCTAAAAGGTAGAATGTAGGAGCCTTTATCCAGCTGGCCAGCTGGTCTGCAGCACCAGCACCCCACCGAAGTGAGGACTGACACTGCAGCCCCGACCAGATGCAGAAACAAGCTTTTATTCACAAAAACCACAAAAAGGTGACGCACAAAGTTTGTTGCTCTATTTCTCAATACAGGATACAGACTCATAAGTTTTGACTGGAGCATGACTATTTCCTTATCTCTAGCAGTAGCAGTAAGTCCTACTGAGCTGCAAACGAGCTGGGGCAAGTTGACCTTTACATTACTAATTAGAATGCCAACTTTATCATAGCCTTTTGTTTTTTAGTACTATGTGGTTCCACTTTTCTCTTATTCTATTACTGTGCCGATATTGTGTAATTTAAATGTAATTTTCAGAAGTATAGAGGTGAATATTGAACTTTTAACAAGGAAGTGGTACTGACATGAGCCTCCACAGCATGAACAGCTTCCCCTTTCTCTAAGTCCATCAGGGTCCTGTGAAGGCTCTGAGCCAAATGCACGTGTCATCTACGTGTGATGAGGTCAGCACTAGGTCAATAAAGACGGGTTTACACCGTAAACGTGATCGCATGTCTTTTCTAAAAGCAGTTCACTTCCATTTTAAAACACAACCTTCTGTCCAAATACTTCTGTGGTCAATAAATGATCATTCTGGTCTAGTGGGAAAAATCTGGTATTAGAATTAAAACCCTCCCCATTTATTAACTGTGAGATTTTTGAGAAAATTACTTAACCTCTCAGAAGCTCAGTTTCCTCTTTCCTTTTTCAAAATTCTTTTAAAAAATATTTTTATTGATTTCAGAGAGGAAGGGAGAGGGGGAGAGAGAGAGAAACATCATTGATGAGAAAGAATGATTAACCACAACCCAGGCATGTGCTCTTGCCTAGAATTGAACCCTGGACCCTGGACCCTTACAGTCCACAGATCGAGCTCTATCCACAGAGCCAAACCAGCCAGGGCTCAGGTTGCGCTTTCTGAAAAAGAAAACACAGGAGGCAGGATGTGAATCAGGGCTCTGCTCCTGGTGGCACTGGAATGGGTGCCTGTGGCCTGGCAGCTCTGCCTCAAGGACCACCGTGTCCCTACCATTGGAGAACTGGCCCTTTTGGGGGGCTGTGCCTGCACCCCCTGTGGCTTCATCCACTGTCCCCTGAGAGTGAGCCCAGGTGGCCTGGTATTTCTTCTGCTTCCAGGAGCTGGAAGGCTGGGAGCCAGTGGCGACCCCAGAGGAACACACAAAGCCTTCATGTCTGTGCTTTCCTCTCTGTCGGGGAGCAGTTTGAAGAATTAACCTCGATGAACTGTTGAAACTGGACAAAGAAAGAACCAAAAACAAAAGCGCCAAGGAAGCCAACAGTAAGCAGGAAGGATCTGAAGAAACTGCAAAGAGAGTCTGCTGTGCCATTGAGCAGCTGGCATCCACCGAGCCGGCCTCCCGCCACACTCCCCCGGTGCTGTGTGGAATGGTCATTGCAGAGGTCCAGACCCCCGTGTCACCAGCCTCTCCGGGGGGCTCGGAAAGGAAAACATCGACATTTGAAATGAGAACATTTAAACTGCATTTTGGTTTTCTCTTGCAAATGATGCCACGGTCACTTCTGTCTTTGCACCCGATGTTGCTGATAAGTGGCTGATTATTTTTTTTCTGTGGTCATGTTTGCTTCATTGATCCTGGACTGGAAATGCCGTGTCTGACATTAAAAATATTTTCCTTGTCTGTTACACACACACACACACACACACACACACACACACACACACACACACACATTATATATATACTAGGGGTCCAGTGCACAAAAATTTGTGCACTTGGGAAGTCCCTCAGCCCAGCCTGTGCCCTCTCGCAATCTGGGACCCCTTGGGGGATGTCCACCTGCTGGCATGCCTGGCCAGCCTGGGTGAGGGGCTGATGGCTGTTTGCAGGCTGGCCAAGCCCCCTAGTGGGAACATTCACCCCATAGGGGTGTGGCTAGCCACCTTCTAATTAATTTCCTCTCAATGTGCATGAATCCATACACTGGGCCTCTAGTATTCAGATAAAACGTAAGGGTTTATTACCTAAATCCATATATCCAGGTATTTGAAAGCATTGACTGTGCTACTATGAAGTCAGGATATTTAGATGTCAGAGTGAGGATTTTCTCCTTAGTTATTGCTCAGAAAATGGCACAAACCCCACCAGAGTCTAAGCCTGAGTCCCAGATAATTCAATTAGCCTCCATACTGAGATGATTTTCAACAGAATTATTGGTATTTGCTTCAAAGTACAACACAGGGAGCTGAACAAGGCCTTTGGAGTCATGTAGACTTGGGTGTGACTTTGATTTTATTCACTAAACATGTGGGTCTATGAAGCTATAGCTCTCTGAGACTCATTTGTCTCATCTGCAAGATGGAGATGATAATCTATGCTGTGGCCTGGGGAGGTGAGGGTCAGATCAAAGCATTATGATTTCTGTGTAGGACTCAAGGGTAACTGGGAGGAGGAGCTTTACTCACAAGAAGGGGTAGAGCATAGCCATGGCAACTAGGACAAGCAAGGCTATGACACCAATTTATGTCCCTTATACCCTATGGCCCAGCAATGCCATTTCTAGGACTTTCCCTGCAGAGACATACACTCTCATGCAAAAATGTCTGTACAATGATGATCCCTGAAGCATTATTTTAAAAAAAATTCAGAAACACCCCCAATGATCATATATCAGGTATTGGTTGAAGAAAGTATGGCACAGCCATTCAAAGCACCACTGTGGTACAGCTATGAAAAAGTGAGGTGAGACTTACATAGTGACATGGGAAAATGTCCAAAGATATAAGGCTAAGCCAGTAACATAATTTGCTATTAGGAAATATAAAGATTCACCTAAAAAAATCACAAGCTTTCTAATCAAAGAGAAAGCCAGCAGAGGGTTTTGAGCAGCGGAGTGATACTTGGCATTTAACGGGATGACTGGCAGCTGTGTGGACTGTGAGCGGGAAGGTGTGGCAGCAAGACCAGTGAGGAGGCCATTGAAGCACAGGAGGGGGAATGATAGTGTCTTGGGTTAGGGTGATGGAGAAGGGGAAGGGTGAAGTGACTGGGTCCTTGCCTTGGTCCATTCGAGCTACTATAACAAAATACCACAGACTGGATGGCTTACAAACAGCACACATTTATTGCTCACGATTCTGGAGCTGGAAGTTCGACATCGTGATGCCAGCCTGGCAGAGATCTGGTGAAGGCCCTCTTCTGGGTTGCAGACTTTTTGTTGCATCCTTACACGGAGAAAGGGCCAGGGAGCTTTGTGTGGTCTTTTTTTTATAGAAGCACGGATCCCATATGAACTTGGAGGGGACACAAGCATTCAGAACTGACCATAGCAGTCCTGTGTATATTTTGAAGGTGGAGACAATAGGGTTTGCTAATAGATGGGATTTGCAGTGTGAGAATAAGAGAGGAGTTAAGGATAATCCAAGTATTTCCGGTTTGAGCCACTGAAAGGCAGAAACTGTCCCACATGACTTTTCTCTTGCCTCCCATGCGTTATCCTCTTCCGGTTTTCCTCCTTCTCTTGGGCACACTTTTCTTGGGATTATGTAGAAAGACTGGTTATCATGCCCCACTAGCCAGTATGTATTGTGGAAGTTTAAGGTGCACAATGTGATGACTTAATACCCGCATATGTGGCCAAATGATTAAAATACAATTTTGAATTAAATGTGTAAATTTCCATTAGAGGGAGGACCACAGCAAGACTAAGAAAGCCCACCAAGGGCATGACATGTTGGAGTGAATTCTCAGAGCAGATTGTTCAAGAAAACAGGTGACTATCATTAGCTTTAGATATTGTCAAAGCAGAATTCACACAGCTGGAGCATATCTGCATTACGTTCTGTTTTTATACTGCAAGTTTCTTAGAGTTTTTGTGACTTGTGGATTTGAGCAATTTTCCTTTGGATTGGTTTAATTTCAAAATTAAACATTCATTGGTGTGACATGCGATTTGCTCTGAGTCAGTACTTTTGGGTTGTATTATACACATATTTTTGCTTCTTCAGTTACAAAGATGTGGTGCAAAAATGTTGATTTTTAGCATTGACTTGGGGATTAGGGTGTGAGTTTTACCTGATTAAAGTGTTTAGCTCTTGAGTAACTCTTGTAACTTAAATATTTACTTTACTGCTGTGCACCAGTTTCCATTTCAATGGAAAACTGACTTTGTAAGGGAAAATTTGGTGCCATCCAGTGTCGACTTTATGAATTGCAGCATAAGCACAACTGAGGAAAGAATTCCAAATTGAAAGTGTACCCGGTTCCTTAGTATACCCTCCAATTCACAGAGGTATTATTATTAAAAATAGTATCAGTTTGGAATTACATTGACCTGTAACATGAGACAATATGATATAGGAAGTGAAACATGGAATTAGAGACTGGAAACGGATGTTCTAAAGTTGCTTCCTTTGTAAAATAGAAATATGTTATCTACATGGCTGGAAAACGTATATTCTTCAAGATCTAAATGTCAACTACACATAATACTTTGGCAACACTCCATTAGATTTTAAATTTAGGGTTGTGGAGCTCTACACTCACCCAGGACCTCACAGGATCCTTTTATCTGGGCCTTGAACATGCAGCTTCCTCTAGTGTTCGTGATGGCTGCCTGAGTTCTCAGACCTGGTTGAATGGTCCAAGACTTACTCTGCCCCATAAATTTGTGTCATTTTTAAGGAAAGTTCATATTTAATGGAATACTTGGTGTGAAAATAATATCAATATGGTCTTCTATCAGTGGAACATACATACATACATACATACATACATACATACATACATTAACTTATTCCAAAATGAACAAGGAAAGGAAACCAATGCAATTGGCCCCATTATACCAGTGGTTCTAAAAGAGAGGTTCTCAACCTTAGCTAGATGTTGTAATCCCTTGGGGAGCTTTAAAAATACTGATCCTTGGACCCAGGAATTCAAAATTCTGGTTTAATTTGTCTAAGGTGTGGTTTGGCCATCAACAAGTTTCAAGACCTCCCCAGGCGATTCTAAGTTCAATAACATGGAGAGCCTTCTAAGTGCAGAATCGCCAAGCACACCTGTGCCCTTCCCTCCCCCACCTTTATTGCATCATGCTGCAGTTAATCTGGAGTGAGGCCCACACAGCTGCAGTTTTTTTAAAAGCTCCTGAAGTGATTCTAAATGTAGTCTGGGCCAAGAACCTCTGCTATAGATGAGAGTTTTTTTCATGATTTTTTTTTTCCATTCTATGTACTGACTCATACTTGAATTTGCCAAGTTCAATTAAGTGATCAATTCTTGGATAGGAAAATACAATTATACTGTAAATTTAGCTTTCCATATATGAGCACCTTATTAAAAACTCAAATTTCCTCCTAGTTTAACTGGAATGCTGAAGTGGTAGCAGAAATACAATTAACTACCATTTTACACAGCTGTGTTTATTTACTGCTTCCAAACTTTTAAAATTGTTAGGTATCTATAATAATAAAAGCATAATATGCTAATTAGACCAGACATCCTTCCGGATGAAGACGGGGCTGTGAGGGAAGCCCAGGTTCTGGGTTCCTGCCAGCAGCCAGAGGGAAGCCTGGGTCCAGCGTGCCAGAGGGAAGCTGGTGCTGGCAGCCAGGGGAAGGAAGGCCTACTCTTGCACGAATTTCATGCATTGGGCCTCTAGTCTGTACATAATTTCATTCCATGCCAGTGGCTAAAACTTTGCTTTTGAAGCTCTCAGCACAAAATGATTTTGTTGTTGGAATGATTCTTCAGAAACTATATAGCCTTTTCTACTGATGCCAACACTCAGGAGACTCTGGGTTGGGCTGGAAGTGCCTTATCTTTCCAAAGGAATTCTTTCCTCTTGACAAGTTCTTATATTCAGGGTAGCCTGGCTGTTGCAAAGCCAGTTATCCTGGGAACCTCAGAAGCTTGATGTAATCCACAGTTTGGCCATGCAGTCGCTCCATGTAGGGCTGACTCGCAAGGTGCACTTCCCAATCTTAGAAGCAAGTTGACTCGTGAGGAGCATTTTCCGTTTGGGAGCTTTCACTCATAGGCCCCCTTGACCTCCAGCTACAGCTCTGAGTGATAACCTCAAATAGGGAAGTCTGGCTCACAAAATGCGTGAGGGCAGGGATCTGCAATCTGGAAGAGCACCAGGGGAGAGTCACTGCTGCTGACTGACGTGTCAGGAAAATTGAAGTGAAAAACAGGAACTCAAACAGTTTTTGTCCTTTTCCATATGACATATTTCAGTTAGCATAATGCCCTCAAGATCCATTCATGGCGCTACAAATGGCAGCATTTCATCTTTTTTATGGTTGAATCCTATTCCATTGCATCTACATCTTCTTTATCCATTCATCCATCGGTGGACACTTAGGTTGCTTCCATGTCTTGGCTATTGTAATTAGTGCTGCAATGAACATAGGGGTACATGTATGTTTACTAGTATGAACTGGTGTTTTCATATTTTGGGGGTAAATACACAGAAGAGGAATTGTTGAATCATATGGTACTTCTCTCTTCAATTTTTAAAGGAACAGCCTAAGTTTTACATAATGTTATTAAACAATGTTACCTCAATAAAGTAAATAAAATTTTAAAAATCCAGAAATTCAGAAATATATTTGCAAAACACCACTGGAGGCTATAATTTCTTTGTGCCTCAGATTTCCTTTTTGGGGTCAAAGGTTTTTTTTTCTTTTCTGCATGGTAATAAAAATGAATCCCAATAGGGAGACCAGCTGAACATTTGCATAAAATCAGACACATTCTATACACTGTGTGGAATGTGTATCCCACTGGGTACCATTCAATGATACTGCATGTGAGGGGAAGACTTACCTTCCCACCCCTTCCTAATGTCTTTTCGTGAATCCTTTTTATTTTTCCAATTCTTTTTTCTCTTTCAGTTTTCCATTCTCAAATCATCTTTTTCCTCCTCCTACATTTCCTCCTGAGATGACTTAATTCATATGCCTGGCTTATGTGCCATTTATGGTAGTTGGGATACTTCAGTTCCATACAAAGTATGTACTTAACTTTGAAGTAGTACTTAATATTGGGGATGGATGCCAAATTTTTATCTGCAGTTAGGCTAGCTCACCTGGATTTCAGAATTATAAATTCAGGTGGTTACCTGGCACTTCCATTTGGATATCTAGTAGGCATTTCACATATAACATAGCTATAAATGTAGTCTTGACTTTCTTCCTTAGATCTGTTCTGTTTCAGCATTTTCCTTCATAGTATATGGCAATTCCATTCATTTAGCTTCTGGGACCAAAAACCTGTAGCCATTTATGGCCCATCTTTATCCTGTACTCTTAAGCTCAACATGTTAGCAAATTCTGTTGGTTCCATCTTTGAAATACATTGTGTCAGGACTTAATTAGAGAAACAGAACCACTGCCAGATCTATATCTCTATCTAAAAAGATTTGTTTTAGGAATTTGATTTCAGGGGACAATTGTGGGAGTGGGGTAAGCTGTCTCCATAAAATTGTTGTCACCACATCTGATACTGGATCTTGAAGTCCACAGCCCAGGAAGTCAGGAAGGGTAGGTGGATGATATAAATATGTGTAATGTAGATATACTTATAAATAGCTATATAAATGTTTCTGGATATATTTACAAATATACACACATAGATATTGTATATCTATATCTATATCTATATATTTCTGCTTCCAGATTTGTTCCACCCTAATCAGCATGGAAAGGAATTCTAAAATATGGAATTCAACCTAACCAAATTAACAAGCCACCACAATCAAATCCCTGTTAACCTGGCATCTATATACATCTCCCAAAACACTACTTAGTCTCAAATTATGATAATAAAATAGTCATACTTCCACCTAACTTGCTACAACCATATCACATATAACTGAAAAACATTGCAAGTCTCTTTTTTATCTTTGGGTATTAATTCTTCTCCCAACTGACTCCCAGAATACTAAATTTAACTACTATTTCTGCATTTTATGTTAGATAAAAAGTTGTGAAAGAAGAAAGAAAAAAATCTAATATAATAAAAGAGAAACATGCAAATTGACTGTTACCACCAGCCAATCAGAGCGGCTGTATGCAAATTAACCCGGCCAATAGCCATGGAGCTAGAGCAAACCAAAGGCTTCTGTTGCAACTGCCTGCCTAGGCTGGCTGAGCCTCTGCTCACAGCCATGCCCACCAGCCAATCAGAGCGGCTGTATGCAAATTAACCCAGCCAAGATGGAGGCTG
>PVJC01037349.1:0-17249 GCA_004026665.1 Murina feae | reverse complement strand
GGTTTCTCAGCCCAGCTTGCACCCTCTCCAGCTAGGGGAGCCCTTAGGGGACATCCTCTTGGGATCTGGGACCACTGGCTCCTAACCACTCACCTTCCTGCCTGCCTGATCACCCCTAACTGCTCCCCTGCTGGCCTAATTGTTCCAACTGCTCTCCCCTGCCAGCCTGTCACCCCTAACTACTCTCTCCTACTGACTTGATTGCCCCTAATTGCTCTCCCTGCTGGCCTGGTTGCCCCTAACTGCCCTCCCTGCCAGCCTGGTTGCCCCAAACGGCCCTCCCCTGCCGGTCTGGTCACCCCCAATGGCCCTACCCTGCCAATCTGATTTTGCCCCCAGTAGTCTTGCCCTGCTGGCCTGGTCACCCCCAATGGCCTTCCCCTGATGGCCTGGTTGCCCCCAATGGCCCTCCCCTGCTGGCCTGATCTCCCCCAACTGCCCTCCTTTGCTGGCCTGATGGCCCCCAACTGCCCTCCCCTGCTGGCCTGATTGCCCCTAACCCCAGGCTGGCTTGATCACCCCTAACTACCTCTGCCTTGGCCCCCACCACCATGGCTTTGTCCGGAAGGAAGTTGGACATCTGGAAGATGGCCAGTTGACCTGATCTAATTAGTATATTACCCTTTCGTTAGTATAGATTATATAGGATAGGATTGCTTAAATGGGGGGTAAAAGCCTTTTTCAGCAGGAGGAGATGCTCTTGGCAGACAAAAATACATAATCTCTATAGGTGGACTGATAGCCAGACATATGCACTATACTGCCAAACCAGTCATTAAAACTGAACCGCTTTCTTATACCTTACACCAAACAGCCGTTGGTCCTTAAAACCCCTCCTTAGCCCCCACCTTAGGTTCTGCTTTCACAGTTCACCCAGATTAGGTTCTGATTGGTTGATTTCTATGCTAATCAGCATCAAAAGCTCCTCCCCTGCCCTAACCGGTTTGGCTCAGTGGATAGAGCATCAGCCTGTGGACTGAAGGGTCCCAGGTTCGATTCCAGTCAAGGGCATGTACCAACCTTGGTTGCGGGCACATCACCAGTGGAGGGTGTACAGAAGACAGCTGATTGATGTTTCTCTCTCATCGATGTTTCTAACTTCTATCCTTCTCCCTTCCTCTCTGTAAATAAAATAAAATCTAAAAAAAGCTCCACCTCCTAGGCAGCCATTGGCTCTTCTGGGAAATCCAGAATGGCCCTGCTG
Organism: Murina feae; assembly: GCA_004026665.1. Classification (NCBI taxonomy): domain Eukaryota; kingdom Metazoa; phylum Chordata; class Mammalia; order Chiroptera; family Vespertilionidae; genus Murina; species Murina feae. The sequence goes on along the minus strand of PVJC01037349.1, from coordinate 16,045 downwards.
ACAGCTATCTCTCTCTCTGCACCTCTCTCTGCAGCACCTGCTGATTAGGGCCTGCCTCTCTCTCTCTCCAGGCCTTGCCAGCAGCAGCAGCAGCAGCTGGTGATCAGGACCTGCCTCTCTCTGGACCTGATCTGCAGCTGCTGCACCCACCTCACCCCACCTGATGCCAGCCTTGTGGGCCATAGGGGAGGGACTGAGAGGTACTCCATGCACTTCCTGGTGACAGAAAGTGACAGCCCTAGGCTATTATTAGTATACATACACAATCTGAAGCTATTAAACTCTTAAACTTAAGATAAAAATACTGAAAATGTTAGTAATACTAGAAAGGAGATTTCACTAACCTTATAGAACTTGTGGCATAGTAGTGAGAGAATTATTACTGAAAAAATAAATGATACAGATTATAGTTATTATATGAAGGTGGTTTTTGCCATAATTTCTTCACCTCTACCCATATCTCCCATATTAGGGTTATTTATTGCTGATGGATTAGTATTGGTATCATCTTGTATATTAGGAAGTAGAGAAAATTGTGATTCTGTTATCCCTAAATGCTGATACATCGAATCCTCAATTGTCTTTTCTGCAACACAGACTTAATTCCTCCCACTCGGCCCCTGATAAGAATATTGAAAGTGCTAGGAGCCTTAGCCAGTTTGGCTCAGGGGATAGAACGTTGGCTGCTCAAGGGCACAGACCTTGGTTGCATTGATATCCAGCCCTGGTTAGGCCCATGAAGGAGGTACCCAACTGATGTGTCTCTCTCACACTGATGTTTTTCTCTCTCTGTCTCTCCCCTTGCCTTCTATTCTCTTTAAAAAAAAAAAAATCAATGGAAAAATATCCTCAGGTGAGGATTAACAATAACAACAAAGTGGTAGGAAACACTAAATAAGCACTCTAGGGCAGTGAAACTTGTTAGAAGTAAAACTTGGGTGAAATCCAATTCCTTTCTCAAGATTGGAATTGAGGGTATTTTGATTCATAGGATTCTCTCTAGGTAGCTTAAAATAAGCATACTGTATATAATTTTAATTGACATTAATTCAGATATTTAAAAAAAGGATACCCCTTTTTGGTCTATGTTTTTTGTATATATTTTAAAGGAAAGCAATCTTGGGTGAGCAATCTCAAAGTGGAGTCTCAAGACCTGCAGCCTTTCCACCAAGCGAGCTGGTGCTTGTGTGTTGAGGGTGCTGCTTCCTTGCCATCAGGCTTTCTGAGGTTTGGTAATTTCACAGCAGGCTTTGCTTACTGCTGACATGATTGTCACAAGATAACAATAAGCTTGAGGTAAAATTTCCTGATTGAAATTTCTTTTTTTTTTTTAACTGATTGAAATTTCTTAACCTAATATTGCATGTATTTCTGTAAAAGGAAATTTTGTTAAATACCATGGGCATTATGTAAAGAATACCTTTTTAGTCATGCAGAAATTATGATCTAAAGATCTTGGAGGAAATTGAGTTTATAATTCATGAGCTCTAATTTGGGTAGATCAGTTGTGTTGATTCTGCCATATGTTTTTGTGGTTCTTAAGAATATGCTTACCTTTTCTGAGGTTAAATGTCACTTACTTTTATCAGTATAATCATAGAAATGAAGCCTTACCCCAAGTAACCCCTAAAAATAAAAAAAAAATAAAAAATATTATCTAAATGTATTAAGTAGACTTTTAGTTTATAATAGCTTAAAAATTAATATGAACTTACCAGGAGTTGATTCAAAATAGAACTGATTAACTGTGAGAAGAAAAATCAATGATCAGTGCTATCATGGACTTATTTTTAACTTAGTACATACATAAGTTAAAATATTTTCTGTATGAAAATGTTTTTAATGAAAAATTAATTCCTTTTTACTGCTTAGTTTTTTATTTGCATAATGTGAGATTTTTAAATGAGAATGCAACATCTAGATTCAAATTATCTTAATTCTGTCAACTATAATAAAAAAAGTGAAGAAATTGGTAAAAAAAAATCATTTGTAATACCAGAAATAGTTTTATATCTTGGCTAGTTAGTGACTTGCTTGTTTCACTTAATACTGTGGTGTTAATAGATGCTAATAAACAGAAAAAAAGCTGAACAAAAAATTCCCTTAATTCACAGAACTATTTTCCTATAAATGCCTTGTAAACTATTTGCTATATCTAAAAGATAGAAAATTGATGTGAATGCTTAATAAACTCACTATGTACACTTCCATGCAAGTGCTTACTTATATTATGCAAATTCCCCATGTGAATGATACTGGAACCGACATTTTAGGACAATTATGAGTACTTTGCACCGAGGGTTTGCTTACACAACCAGTTTCACTGGAAAAGTATTGCTTTGTAGCTTCCACATGGTCCTTCTGTTTTAGGAGGCTGGCAGCTTGCTCAAAGACTATTGACCTTTTGACCAACAAGGCAAAGCTCTCTATTTGTAGAGCTGCCAGGCTCAGTATTGTCTTGACTTATTCTTGACTTGAGTATCATTTATTCTCTTAGGATGCTTTTTCCTGCTCCCTGACTTAACTAGGATCACTGGGAGAAAAATAAAAAATATATAGCAGTTTCTAGAAATTATGCTGTCAGGATTCTTTCCAGGATGGGTTGTGGCCAACAGTGCTTTAAAAAAAAATCAGAAAAATAAAATATAAGTAGATGTTAAGAGTTCAGATCTACTAGTAGGTAAATTGAATGAGTCATGTGTTTGAGGAGTCAATATTTTCACTGCAGGTGACCTTGGAGCCAAATACATACATTTATCCAAGGTCATGTAGATAATTTAATTGTAACAATGAGATTAGAATTTAGACTTTCAAATCACAGGCCAGTGTTCTTTTAGCCATGTTTTGATAGAAAGACGAACTTGCTAATTTTTGTATTTACCAATAATTAGTCATTGAAGGTAGTTTCTTAAAACATTTTTGGTTAGAAATATGTCAGAGTTTTTTATTTTCCTTTTGGAGTTAGGACAGTAATGCTGCTTAAACAGAATGGATTAGGGGAAGAGCACTTAGGTATTTGAACTCAAAAGACTTAGATTCTTATTTAGTTGGGCTCAGAGCTACCTGTTTAACCTTAAAGTTTCTGGAACACTTCAATATTCTTCAAGATGGTAGACTTTAAATAGTCTATATTGAAGGATCCTGAAAATTTTATCTTGTAATTTAGGCTTAACTTTCCGAAATTATTACAAAATACTGCATGTCTTTGATTCTATGGTATCATAATTGTAAAATGTACTATTTAGTTAATAAGAGCATTTTGAAGAAAAAGGAGATTCTAGATGAAATCTAGTGTCTGCTTTGGGATGTGTCTTGATTTCAGAAAATGTTTAAGTGTGAAAAGTATTTTTTAGACCAGGACATAGAATTTTTAAATATCTTTTGTAACTCCATGTATTTATTCTGTGTTTCTGTAACTAAGATTCTGAATAACTTATTGTATCAATAAAAGGCCTCCTTAAAAAAGTTGGATGATGTACAATTCAGTAAAAAATTATCTGTTGGGATTTAGACTTGATAATCTTTAATGTATTTATGTTTATGTTAATACTTTGTTAGAAGAAATAATCAAGTCTGTTTCACCTCTTCTAAAACAACTTATTCTGTAACTATTTAGTTTTACGTCTCTTCACTTTCACCCTCATCAATAAGAGATGAGGTTGTTTTGCTGATTTATACTTTGGGTTAATTGAGTAAATAAATATAGAACTGTTTGCAGACATTGAGATTGTGGGGTTTTTTGTTTTTGAATTTAATAGCCATACTTTATTTAGTTTTCAAATGAATTTGAATAATATAGTAATTTTCATGATGAAGTGGCTAATCATATATAGGGTATTGAATGTAATCTATCTGTATATATATATATATATGAAACCCTAATATGCAAATAGACCGAATGGCAGAACAACTGAACAACCGGTCACTATAGACGTGCGCTGACCACCAGGGGTGTGCACGGAACATGGCAGGCATCAGCAGCAGGCAGCAGAGCATGAAACATGGCGGGATGGTGGAGCAGGTGAGTGGGAGCGCAGACCAAGGCGGGGCGCTGGTTGCTGTCATTGGGGTGAGCCTCTGGTGGTTACTGAAAATTCTTTGTTCCCGTGCGCCATGGTCCCAACAGGCACTTGCACCTGCTGCTGACGCCCGCCCCCCCTCGAACCCATTGCTGGCACCAGAGCCGCTGCTTACATCCCCTGAGAGCACCCCTGAGGGCTTCTCCATCCCCCAACCCCAGTCCCAAGGGGTGATCAGGGCAGCAGCCAGGGCTTGCACTCGCTGTGCCAGCCCCAATTGTTCTGTGTCAGCATGTGGGAGTGATGGCAGGGGCAGGGCTGCCACCAGACAAAGGACCAAAGGGGAGGGGGGGAAGGGTTTGAGGGCTGCAGCAGGAGAGGCCAAGCAGGGGCATGGAGGGTGGGCCAAAACCCACCACAGCCTTGCAGCCCACAGTTCCTTCCAAGGTACACGAATTCGTGTACTGGGCCCCTAGTATTTTTATAAACTTTATGAATTAATAGGCTAGAGTATATTTACCGTTATAATGTCATTAGGTGGCAGGACCTAAAATAAAGGAAACAATCAAATAATCAAGGAGGTGTAATTCAGCATTTTATCTATTTTATGTTGTACATTTTATATTAGCTTGATTAAATGAAAACATGCTTTTTAGAATTCTTAGCATTACTAAAATTATGTCATTGAAATTCATATTCACTAATATTTTAACTAAATCCCCACAATCAACTCCCCCATTTACTTTTGGGACTTTTAGGGAAGATCATTAAACTTATGCTTATTAGATTGGAAAAAGACTATATTTTGGGATTACTTCTTTCTGAGAGAAAACTTTAACATCATTTCCTATAATTTTAGGAAAGATTGCTGTTATGTACACGACTTATTTTTTGGTTTGTGACTGAGTCAATCTTGTCATTTGTAATTATTCCTCATTTAATATAATTCTTTCAGAAGTAAAATTTAATCCTTTATACCATGACCATAACCTTAAATTTAGTTCAATGGCTTCCAGAACAGATTACATTTAAATAATGTATTTTCCACCCACTAATGGCAAATATAAGCATAAAATTTAAGAGGTAAAATGGACTTTATAAATAAATAATTTTTACTGTTTCAAGAAAGTAAGGTTAAAGTGATATGGTTAGCTAGCTAATTATTAGTAACAGGAAAGGGGCAAAAGGGAGGCCAGATGTTATAGGTGTGGTCATTTTGGCAGCTTCACCAGGAAGCAGCAACTTTACACTCCCTAGGAACCATGGCCCATTCCCTGCAGCTTACTGGGGGAAGGGACTGGACGAAGGGGAAGATGGGCACATGTGCAGGGAGTTGGAGGAGCATAGGGAAAGTACTTGCCTGTCAATCTAATTTGGGGAACCATGGATTAGCCAGAGTGGGCAGGACCGCTGCAAGCCTGGCGAAATTTGGGAATACATAACCCCTAAACTAAGCATGCCAACCTCACAGCCCGCGGGCCACACACCTCATTTATTTGGCCTGTTTTAGCTTTTGGGTTTGACATGCTTGCCCTAGACAAAGGAACTAGTGCCCTTGGCTCTCGGTGCTTAGCTTTCTCTTGGTTCTCTGGTTCCTTTGGCTTTGCTCCTGCCTGTGTTTTCTTCATAGCTATGCGGCCCGGAGGACCCTACATGCAATGGAGTGATGGACAGAGGGGCACAGACTCAGCCAGCCTGGAGCTGGACTGGACCTGTGCTCCAACAGGAAGCAGAACTGAGGATACTGGCCCTTAATTCTAGCTGTGCTGTAGCCGCAGATGCCCTTCTTCCTTGCGGGGGATGAAGGGAAATGAGACCTTGGAACTCAGGGGTTTGATTCCACAGAAGTAAAGCTTTCTACAAACCTCATCCTCCCGTATGAGTCTCAGAAGATCCCCTTTCTTGGGCTATCGTGAGAAGCCCACTCCCACTAGCACCCAGTGGGGATGAAGACCTCTCCCCACCGGCAACAAAAGGAGTTGGAGATTGCTCCAAGGTACTAATGGGCAGAGCTTGCATTCCCAGGTCCACTGCAAGTGCCTTTTCTACTGGTCTCCTAGTTCCCTCTACATAATCAAGAAAATTTCAGGTCTTAGGTAGTTCAGTTTTCAAGAGTATGCGAGATTTGTACATTAAAGGACTCAAGAAATACAAAGTGTCAATAACTAACGATCTCTATAAGAGAATAATAACCATTAATTCTTGTATCAAATTCTTTTCTGATTAAATTGAAATAATTTTAAGTTTTATTTTGTATTAATTTAAATACTTTTTAAAAGGGAACTTTAAGTATAATTACCTGATTTGGATTATATGGAAAAGGAAGAGGAATTGGAATCTAAAAAAAAAAAGAACAAGAAGAAGAGAGTTGTGAATACAACAAAGTGAGTTGTGAATAAAATAAAATGTGAACATTTGTTTTGTTTTGGCTTTTTTTCTCACGTATGCGTTCATTTACTCATCCATCCATCCAGTAATTATGGAACAATTATGTGATCTCAGAGACCCCACCTTCTAATTGGTGGAGGTTACATTTTAAATCTTCATAATTTTTTTTCTTTCAAGAGGTAGTTAATTAGTCAAACCTGAAGCCCAGGAATCTGTTCTATATGTTGATAATTCTTGCAAATCTATCAGTTTCTCTACAGTTCATTCTTTGCCTGATATATTTTTTTTCCTGTTCAGCCAGTTCGTATAGGAAGAGGACACAAATAAATCTCCCCTCTTCAGGTCATGGCAATTTTAATTACTCCATAAGCACAGCCACTAAAATCTATTAAGAGAAAACGTGGCAAACAGGAAACTTTGCCTGATAGTTAATACTACTCTGCCACCTGGTGGAAGGAAGAGTTTCCATTTCAAATACCAGTGATTTTTTTTCCATATGGATTTACACTTAATTTTTATAATAGAGATTATATAGACATCATCTATAATTTTACATAGAGATTCCTATATTCTAATTACAAACCAAGACTTCAGAATTTTGTATTAGTTTGAAACAAATCTTACTGAATGTCAGCCCAGAAAGGGGAACAATGCACCTAGATTTGACTAGAATAAAAATGGTTAGCAATTAAGTAAAATGATTAGCAATTAAGTAAAATTAGTTACTTAGAAGTTTAGTGGCTAAGATTTCACAGGACATGTGAAAATGTTTTAAAAGAATGTTCCAGTGAGGACTGTAACTTCAGTGACAAATTTCCAAAAGCCTACTTGAAGTTGAGAAGTAAACCATTTGAAATTAAATACCAGCAAAGGGAAGGTGTTTGTTATATTTAGATACAAAAACAAAATTACACAAAATTGTATTTATGTTTTAAACATTTTTAGGTGATAAACAAGACGTTAAGCAAGATGCTGTTTTAAAATTTGTGTGAACTTTTCAAAACATTATTGCTTAAGTACTGTCCAAACAATGTTTCCAACCTGTGTTGCAGCCCCATTGTGCTGGTCACTCTTCCCCCAAATTGCAAGGTCCTTCTTAGGTCTGTCCCAAGCACTGTGCTTCCCTCTGCCTCCCTCACTTCTCATCCTGGCTCAGATACCATCTCCCTGTGAATGAAGTCTTTGATCCACAGCTGAAGTCAGCTTTGCATTTGCATCTAGACGCACTTATTAAATCACAATGCTTTTTTTTATTTATGAATTTATCTTCCTCATCGGACTGTGAACTTAGACTCTTTCGTATTACCAGCCCTCATATAGGAAGGAATTAGACCCCATTAGATAATAGACACTCAGTAAATATTAACTGAATGAATGCTGCTTGCGTCAATAAAAGTATTACATATAGAATAAAGGCAGTTCTATTATACATTCAGCATTGCTTTGACCTTTATTAAGAAGTGTTATAAGAATTCAGATATTAGAAAAATGAGAGAGGGTCCAGTAAGAAGAGCAAACCAATTATATTGTTTGACCTGTGAGAAAAACTTAGGAAGAGCTGGAAAAACAAAACAAAACACTTTGTAGCAAAAAGAAAGCAACAAGGTGATTTTAAAAAAAGAAAAAGACTGGGTCTTATAGAAAGAGGATAGTATTCTCTTCATGGAGAGTAACTAGCCTCATCATAGTTTAAGTAATTCAGTATAAATACTTCTTTGATTTAAGTATCTATCAAGAGGAGGAAGCTTTGGGGGGAAGTTTGCTAGTCCCTTGTCACACTCCACCACAAGCCATGTGGGGAGGGGAGTGTGAGTAGCTGATGCTTGGCAACCTTGTAAAGCTTCACATTTCTCTATTAAAATTTGGAAATTTGTATCATCATCATCCAACTAATAAATATTCTTCAAAATTTGAGATTTCCCAAATCCATACTTACCGGGGGTGGTTGTGGAGGTGGGAAAAATGGGATCTGAGGAAAAAATGGGATCTGAGGAAAAAATGGTGGTCCTTGGGGTGGGTAAAAGCTGAATCTCTGTAAGAAGAAACACGATGTCAGTGACTGAAGACAATTACAAGCTTTTAAAATGATGAATATGTCCTTTGAAAATACAACTAGAAGTTTACCTGATCACTGGAACTGCCTCCAGATAGTTCAAGCTTGTAAAACAATAACAGCAATGAGATGAAGCAACATATGTGGCAAAACAGTACTCATTACAAAGAGATTTTATTCTGAGGGTAGGTGACAAGCTGCTACTGAGCATTATACTCATCAGTAATGTTGCTTCACCTTGGAAATAAAACATGGCTGAGTATCTAATAAGGAAAAGTTGAATGAATTCTGCCCAGTGATCAGAATGGAAATAAGTTTCTTCAGATTAATTAATACTACATGTTTCTTTTTCTTTGAATCAACAATGTTGTCAGCATTTGGAAGTTCAAAGTGAAGGGAGTATGGAAGTATAAGTTTAAATTTGGTATCCCCAAACACAAATTTTGAAAGCTCCCTCACTTCTTCAAACCCCCCCCTCCCGCGTTAAAAAAAAAAATGTGCAGGGAAGAGGGTTTCTTGCCTATTTGCTGTCCTACATATTCAGACTATAATAGACACAGGTTAGACTCATAGATCTAACTTGTATAGATGTAGAAAGCATGGCTATAGTCAACTCGAGACAGTTTGGGGTGAGGGTATCCTACATAATAAAAGCGTAGTATGCAAATTGTCCCCTGGATGGGAGGTCATCAGGAGTTTGATCATGGGGTGGGGCCAGCAGAGGGAAGGGAGGGAGGCCTCAGCCGGCAGCCGACAGCCACTAGGAACACTACCAGTGCACGAAATTTGTGCACTGGGCCTCTAGTTATAAATGAAACTCAATTCAAACTGTGTAATTAAGACCTAGGTCATGCTCTAGCCAGTTTGGCTCAGTGGATAGAGTGTTTGCCTGTGGACCAAAGAGTCCCGCATTTGATTCTGGTCAAGGGCATGTACCTCGGTTGCAGGCTCCTCCCTGGCCCAGGCCCTGGTCAGGGCTTGTGCAGGAAGCAACCAATCGATGTATGCCTCTCACATTGATAGTGTGAGACATATACTCTCTTCCACTCTCTCTAAAAATCAATGGAAAGGTATCCTCGAGTGAGGAGTAAAAAAAAAAAGAGTGAGACCTAGGTCCCTGCAGAATATCTGTTCTCTCTTGCTAAGTTTATTTGAGAGTTTCCTGTGCTCCAATTAGGACTCTTCCGTGCTCCTGCATTTACCATTCTCTCCAGGTTCTGAGGTAACTCTTATAACTCACTTCACAGACAGGGAAGCCATGGGTTCCTTCCTCGCTCAAGGTCACGCACTTAGCAAGTGGCACCAAGCAGCTGGGACTTGTATTGGAAACACAGGACGTATCTGGGTCTACAACATTGCTAGCCTCCACGTTCCTCTTTTGTGAAATGAGAACATACAGGAAATGCTTTCTAGCCCAGAAATATTGTCTCTAGGATGGAAGTAGCGTGGACTGCTGGCGGGGAGTACTCACAGGGATGGGCAGAGCAGTGGCAGTGCTCAAAAGGCCAGCCAGGAGGAGAAATTTCATTCTGAGGGAGGAGTCTGGAATGGAAGGGTTAGATCATTATCAGAGTTTTTTTTTTTTTTTTTTTTTTTTTGACTACCTCCTAGTCCCATTGTAATAGACTGTTTAGTGAAGGGAGTTGAAATCGTGGTGAGGTTAACTTCTGCCTCTAGATTCAGGCTTTGTAAGCCTAGACCGTGCTTTAAAATGCATTGAATGCCTTTAGATGAGACACGTATTCTCTGGTTCATAGCATCTGGTTGCATTCCTACTCTTCCTCATAACCTATACTGTTAGGTCCCTGAAGTATTTGAATTTGTTATCTCTACCCACAGATGTTCAAACACAAGTGTTATATCATGCTTAATACTGGGGATGTACCATTACTGGCTCAAATGAGATTCCTTATGTAATATACAAGTAAATCCACCTTGCGCTTCTATGAACCCTGTGAGACTCACCATGGTCTGGATGCTGTTACTGACAATTTTAATTTCTCAAGAAGGAAAGGATCTGGAAAAAATCTTGTAAGGCATAATGGGTTGGCAGACAATAAACATAATACGAGCAGATTCTATAAAGCAAATCAATGTTGTCTTTGTTGGCTAGTTGATTCAGAAGCAAACCTTTCTATGGTCCTCAATTATACTTCATTTAAATGAACTTACCTTGTGAGTTTCCAGCCGAATCACTGAACTCTAGAACTGAATTTCGGAAGAAAAAGAAACTTCATCATGTTCTTATTAAGACTTGTCCCCAGGATATGAAGCAAGATGTACCCCTTTATACATAAGTCACTCTTTAACTATTTCCTACGTATTTGAAACTGAAATCCGATGTAACTTTGTGCTATTTTATTTTGCCTGAATTTAAGCAACTTATCTCCTTCTCCCTCCTTTCCCCATATCTCTCCTTTGTAGTTTTCTTCTTTAGATTCAAACCCTTGAATTTCTTTTTTCCTTTGTCAACTGAAACTATTAGAAATCATTAAATTCTCCAACTCAAGAATATCTTAACATTCTTTTACCTAATGCAATAGAATCAACCCAAATGACGCTGGATGTCTTTTTAAAAAATTACCTTTGCTTCCAATGACCCTCAGGGCAAGAATTCAAGGAGCAGTGTGATCTGCTAGTGCCTCTATGCCCATCTAGTATTTATGCTGTATTACTAATGCCTTCATGGGTATGAGCAATATGAGTCATAAAATTCAAAGCTAAAGTGAATAATTGTTTCCAGACTAGAAACTCCAACTCATAAAGTCTCTCAATTGCACGGACATAGGATTAAAAACTGATTACTGAGAAAATAACTTCATCCCCTCGGTTGGGATTAGGGTAAATGTCTTTATCACAACCCACAATTAAACACTGTGACCACCAAGGATATTAAAGTGCTTCTACAATATGTCATTTAGGGCAGTGATGCACATGGGAGGCTGAACAGATAGAAAATGTTAAGCTTCTAAAATTTTATATTTTTAGGTAATATTTTTCATTTCAAAATAAAACATTTTCAGTAAATATTTAGGTAGTGTCTTCAGCATTAAAAATCACTTTTTGCTATTCCAAAACATGCAAAACATTTAAAATGATAAGTTAGGTTTAATTAATACCACTAACTACAATTTCACTGTTTCCAGCAAACTCACGAATAGAAACTTGTTTTGTAATTAGTTAAGACCTCTCATGACATTTCTTTAGAGCTACATACAAAAATATTCTAAATTTTGGATAATTTCTAAAATTATTTCCCTCATTGGGAAAATCTAATAAATAATAATTAGATTTTGACTAATCAAATTGAACTTAATTATTTAGACATGACGTGGTGTGATGTGCTCTGGTTAAGAACAAGTGACTCATTGAGCTAAGAAGAGAGAAAAATAAAATTTTGAAGTTATTCAGAGAAGATTATCCTGATAAAAACAAACTCTGCCGTAAGTGTCCTACAGGTAAAGTTCTTAGGGCACATCCTCTCAGTGACTACCAGAGATAAAGCTCTTACCAACAACAAGTTTCTGATTGTTGAAAGAAATAATCAGAGATCATTGCATTGATGTCTTTTCTTTCATGGAAGAAAATATGTAAAAAACCATTTCATTGTCTTTCAAATATTTAAAGTAAGTAAGGGTGACAAGGTCTCTCAGATCCTAGAAAACTCTATTATGGTGTCTTTTATATTTTTGCAATCTAGCATTCACTGTAATAGTAGTTAGCAAAAAAGAGCTCAAATGAGAACACACTTTCTCTCATGACAAATGCTCTTGCTTCATTTTCAGTAGCCATATTTACCTCCGACTCTGTTGGGCATCAAGGCAATTCAGGAATCTCCACTGTCCGTGTTATCTTGACACTATTTTGAGGACATGAAAAGTGTAGAATTTTTACAGGGCCACCCTCTCTCCCAAAACACATGGACAGCCGCGTAAAAGCTAAAGTTAGCTGTATCAAGCAGGGCACAATTGTCTAATTGAATCGATAAAGAGCACTTGAATTCAATTGTTCCCTGTTTAAACTTACATTATGACAAAGGACATTCATGAGCAACTACCATTTAACAACTGAACATTTGTTTCCCGTAGGAAACGTCTCTCCCAATCACATTCACACTTTTATTATTATTTTTTAACTAACAGGGCCTAAGAAACACAATTATAATTTGATATGAAGCATGAGCTCTTGGTTGATCTTTCACATATAGTTCTTAATATAAATGACTGGAAAAAAACTTGAACCAGTACCTGGATTTCTATGGATTTTTATTAGGGTATTAATACATGGAAAATAATACACATTCACAACAAAAGGGGCATTGTTGCATTTTCTCGACATGCACATGATACTACAGACAAAAGGACATATCTCATAAATTGATACAGTGTGATGAGTTAAATTGTTTACAAACAGCATACAGCATTTTGTGTGTATCAATTTCACTTAATGTTAAAGTCTTATTTCCAACATCAATATTAAATGGCTGGTGCACATGCAATTATCAAGCAATTACTTTCATTGTCTTCTCAGACATGCAAACATTCTGCTAAATATAAATCTACATGTATCACAGCTGCATGGATTTCAGAACTGGTCAGCATAGAGGAGGATGCTGGGAAGTTTGAGTTCTTTCAGATCTTAATTCAAAACAGGAGGTTTTCATCTATGTCTTCTGTAAGAAAGCAAAAACAAAACAAAGCACATTTTAGGAAGTAGCCAGAGTAGTGCTAGAAACAAACAACATTGGAGCTGAAGGATTAGAACAGGCAGCATGATGGTTCTCAGCCCGGGGAGGGCATTGGTCACCTAGGAAGCTTAAAAAAATATATAATTTCAGGCTTCATGCCTGGCTTCCCAAATCAGAACCCCCAAGGGTGGGCCAGTGGTATGTATACATTTAGAAAGCTCTGCAGGTAGTTCTGATGGAGCGTTGAGAACCACTGATAGAGGACGTTGCAGAGAGGCCCAGCCAAGTAATGTCAAGTATACTAATCTGTAAGGGTTGTGAAGACATACTGGAAATAAGTGGAGGTCCAGTGACAAATCAAATTTCCAATCAAGTAATTGGAAAAGAACTTGTTGCTGCACCTATGGAAGAATATAGCATCCTCAGGGGGCTATAAGACTGCCTCTTACCAGGATGGCCCTCCCTCACACAGTAATTGTTGCAGACTAACCTACTACCCTGTCTGGGGCACCAGGTAATTCTCCTGCCCAATATAAATCTTCTTCTCACTCGAAAAGTGGGAAAAATGGAGTTTGGTATATTTGGAGCACTGGCTTAATTTGTAAAATTGGGATAATAGTTTCATTACTTATAAACTAATTTATATCCTATATATTAAAAGCCTGATATGTTCAGTGTCCAGTTGTCCAGTTGGTTGTTCAACCAATCAAAGAGTAATATGCTAATGATATGCAAAGGCCACTCAACTGTTTGCTACATACACTGACCACCAGGGGGCAGACAAACGGTCGACCAGTTGTTATGATGTGCATTGACCACCAAGGGGCAGATGCTCCAACCAGTAGGTTAGCTTGCTGCTAGGGTCCAACCAATTGGGACTGAGCGAGAAGGACTGGATATGCCTTGGAGCCTTCCCACTATCTCTCCCCATTGGTCAACCTCCTGCATCCCTCCCAGCCCGATAGTGCACTGGTGGGGTTCCTCAGCCTGGCCTGCACCTTCTATAAATCTGGGACCCCTTGGAGAATGTTGGAGAATCAGTTTTGGCCCAATCCCACAGGCCAGGCCAAAGGACTACACGGGTGCATGAATTCATGCACTGGGCCTCTAGTTTGTTTATATTCTTGAATATATCTTGAAGAAGTTTCTAATATATAACTTAAATATGTTTATTTTTCTTTTCCCTAATGTAACTGCCCCAGTTTAAGGTCTCATCAACTCTTGCCTAAATCTACCACATCATCTTCTCAACTGTTTTTTGACTTCTCCAAATGCAACCAAAAGAATCTTCCTTAAATATAAATCCAATGAAATCACTCCCCGTTTAAAACACTTTGGTAATCCTCCAGGACTCTTAGGGTGATGTCTTTAACTGGTTTAGTAGGACTTGCATGATCTGACTTGTTTACCCTATTAGTCTCACTAGGAATGCTTTCCTAAAGATTAGTGTGGATATCCTACCTAATGAAAGAGTAATATACAAATTGATCATCACAAGATGGCTTCCCCCATGTGGTCAAAGATGGCCACCACCAGATGGCCAGCAAGAGAGGGCAGTTGGGGGACACAGGCCTGCAGGGGAGGGCATTTGGGGGGGATCCAGGCCTGCAGGGGAGGGCATTTGGGGGGAACCCAGACTGGCAGAGGAGGACAGTTGGGGGAGACCCAGTCCTGCAGGGGAGGACAATTGGGAGGGACCCAGGCCTGCAGAGGAGGACAGTTGTGGGGGACCAGGCTGGCAGAGGAGGGCAATTGGGGGGACCCAGGCCTGCAGGGGAGGACAGTTGGGAGAGACCCAGGCCTGCAGGAGAGGGCTGTTGTGAGGGACTCAGGCCTGCAGGGGAGAGCAGGTGGGGGAGGGACCCAGGCCTGAAGGTGAGGACAGTTGGGTGGGACCCAGGCCTACAGGAGAGGGCAGTTGGGAGGGATCCAGGCATGCAGCGGAGGACAGTTGGGGGGACCAGGCTGGCAGAGGAGGGCACTTGCGGGGGGGAGACCTAGGCCTGCAGGGGAAGGCAGTTGTGAAGGACCCAGGCCTGCAGGGGAAGGCAGTTGTGGGAGACTCAGGTCTGCAGGAGAGAACAATTGTGTGTGTGTGGGGGGGACCATCCTGGCAGGGGGAGGTCAGTTAGGGGCAATCAGGCCAGCACAGGAAGAGTTAGGTGTTGATCAGGCTTGCCGGGGAGTGGTTGGGGCAATTGGCAGGCGAGAGGTTGGGAGCGAGCAGTCCTGGATTGTGAAAGGGATGTCTGACTGCCCATTTAGGCCCAATCCCAGTGGACATCCCCCAAGGGGTCCCAGATTGGAAAGGGTGCAGGTTGATCTGAGGGATACCACCCCCCCCCCAACCCCGACTCCATGCACGATTTTCGTGCACCGGGCCCCTAGTATGTCAATAAGTATATATACATATGTTATGTCCTGGGAAGTAAATAAGTAAGACTCTACCACCTCTTAAATGAACCCCTTTTTGGACATAGAAGGAAAATGAGACCTGTGGGGGAGAGAGGGGGAAGACAAGTGACATACCCTAATTCACATAGCCAGTTAATGACAGAACTGGAATGTTTGAGCACATTTAGTTCACATTGAAGGCCATTAAAATTCAGGACAAGGCTGGCTAAGATGAGCGTGTCCTTCTGTTGATTTCTCAGCCCAGAGGGAAGGAAGGATTCACTTACAAACCGAGACATACCTGCTTTTGCTTTCCCTATCTGTGTCCCAAAGCAGTAACTTGTTTACTGGTTCTGACTGAATGTTTCATATCTGCTTCACTGGCTTACTGTGTGTTAATTCTTTCCCTTCTTCATAATAATGCAGTCACAGCCAAACCACACTGAACAAACAAGACCATTAGGAGCTTTGCAGCCACTGAACTTTAAGCTCTTCCTGCTCCTC
>PVJC01037348.1:0-17310 GCA_004026665.1 Murina feae | reverse complement strand
CGGGGCATCGTGGAGCGGGAAAGCAAGGCTGCAGGGGCCGGGGTCCTGCTTGGCAGCTCCCCAGACCCCTTGGTGGCACCGGGAAGTGGGAAAGGAAGGCAGCAGGGGACGGGTGAGTGGGAAAGAGTTGGCGGCCTGCTTGGCGGCTTCCCAGGTCCCTTCTGAGGATCAGGGAGCAGGAAAAGGCTGGCCTGACCACGAGGGGGGTTTTCCCCTGCTTTCTGGTGGCTGGAGGAAGATGGGCAGTAGGCAAGCTTGGGAGGCAGGCCGCCCGCAGCCCTGGTCACAGCTCAAAAAAGAGAACAACATGCAGGGGAGGGCAAGAGTCTGAGAGATCAACATAGAGGGGGTGCCTGCTCCAAGCCTCCACGGTGTGGCTGGGGGCAGGCCCCCAGCAGGTAGACACACACAGGAGGACTGCTCCGAGCCTCTGATGGGGCTGGGGGCAGGTCCCCAGTGATGACACACGCACACACACACACACACACACACACACACAAAAGGCGCCTGGCAGACTGGGGCCATCATAGGACATCCACTGAGGGGTCCCAGACTGTGAGAGGGCACAGGTTGGACTGAGGGACTCCCTCCACCCCGAGTGCACAAATTTTTGTGCACCGGGCCCCTAGTTCACTTAATAAAAGTCCTTATTTTTTAATGTGTTGCTTTCTTTTAATATTTTGTTAATGAGTGGCTAGATTATTATGACCACCTGACGTTTGTAGGCAAATTAGCTATAATTTTGTGCTGAAGTTGCTAGAGACCAGACCATTCTAAATAGGGAAGCAGGTTGTTTACCACAACAGTAGAAAGTGATTTCTTTCTGAAGATATGGGTAAACAATGTGATTTAACAGCCTTTGAACGTGGGATATATTTGAACATGAGTGGCCAGATTATTATGACCACCCCATCAGACTTCATTGGGCTACCTTTTGCCTTCATTACTGTGGCGATTCTTCTTGGCATTAACTCCACGAGATGTTGAAAGGTGATGCGAGGAATCTGACAACATGTCTGATGAATAGCACTGTCCAGTTCTGTGAGATTTGATGGTTGTGGGACCAGCTACCTGATGGCTCTTTTAACTTCGTCCCACAAATGATCAATTGGATTGAGATCTGGTGATTGTGAGGCCGCTTAAGCAAGGTAAAGTCTTCCTCATGTTCTTGAAACCACATCTAAAACTACTATTTGCCTGGCCAGCATGGCTCAGGGGTTGAGAGTCGACCTATGTACCAGGAGTTCATGGTTTGATTGCCTGTAGGGGTACATGGGTTAAGGGCTCAATTCTCAGTGTGTGTGTGTGGGGGGGGGGGCGTGCAGGAGGCAGCCTATCAGTGATTCTCATCATTGATGTTTCTATCTCTTTCTCTCCTCCCTTTCTCTCAGAAGTCAATAAAAATATATTTTAAAAAATAAATTAAAAACTATTACTTTTTACCCTTGTTGATAATATAAAAAAAATAATTAATGCGAAAAGGAAGAATATTGTTTTGGTTTAGTAGCGGAAATATTTGTGCTCACAGAAAAAAAAAATTCCATTATTTAAACTTTGTACTAATGTCTAAATGTGGTTTTTCTTTTTCCCAATTTAGTATGTAGTGTCCAGCCTATCATGAATGCAAACTGTCTGTTTCCATAATGCATTGCCTTTTGGAGCAGGGTTTGATATTTAAGGATATTTGACATGGTTCACTACCCTTGATTTTGACCCAAATTAAAGAAATACTCAGTTCTCATTAAGGTCTTTTCATAGGTGAAATAGTGAATTATCACTCATACAGCCCTTCTCCAAAGAGCTGTGAGATATACATATGTATATAAGGACTGGAATTTCTGATGATAAACATGAAGTCAACACATCACTTTATTTCTTTGGTGTTGGCCGCCTGGGAAAGTTCTCATTACAGAGTGACAGCCACAGGCCATTTTCCCTGTTAAACTCAGAAAAAAACTAAGCTACTTTGATCTAATACTTTTGAAAAGATAAGACTGGTGTTATGGCTAAAACCTCAGCTGACACATTTCAAATAGGACCACAGGTTGAAGCTCTGGGGTTTAAGAGAAAGAACAAAGAGCTTCCGAATCTGCTCGCAACGGAGCAGCTCACTTATGAAACAAACTGCATGAAACCCGCACCCTTCTTATAAAGTCCTTTACTTTCACTAAACAGTCTTCATTGCTTGAGCCAGCTATCATTAGGAGCATTAATGGCACTTGAAAATCACCTATTCCTCAAAGCTCCATTTGTGAACTATTTCACAAATGGCATCCAATCACTGACCTGCAATAAAATGCTGAAGGTAACCCAGCCACCGTTTGTGGTATGTACTCAACGTTATGAGAAAAACGTGTGGCTTGGGTTTTCAACGAAGTCTCAGGATTGTCCACCCTCTAACCAGGCCTGTGAATCTCACTGATTCCTGGAGGAGATATAAACCCTCCAGCAAAGTTCTCACTCTTCTTTTCCAACCAGGGCTCTACCCTAGGCCCTTAATCACCTCTGATTAATCTAAATATATTAATCTAAATATATTTTATTGATTCTTTTCAGAGAAGAAGGGAGAGGGATAGAGAGTTAGAAACATAAAAGAGAGAGAAACATCGATTAGCTGCCTCCTGCACATCTGCTACTGGGGATGTGCCCACAACCAAGGTACATCCCCTTGACCAGAATGGAACCTGGGACCCCTGAGTCCGCAGGCTGATGCTCTATCCACGAAGTCAAGCCAATTAGGGCCCCAGGTGTGCATTAATCATGACACTAATAAAGCTTGAGCTTTAGGGCCTCTCATCT
This sequence comes from Murina feae, assembly GCA_004026665.1. Classification (NCBI taxonomy): domain Eukaryota; kingdom Metazoa; phylum Chordata; class Mammalia; order Chiroptera; family Vespertilionidae; genus Murina; species Murina feae. The sequence goes on along the minus strand of PVJC01037348.1, from coordinate 14,511 downwards.
AACTGTCATTCATAATTTTATATTATTTTAATAGATCACACACACCTTATTTTATAATCTTTTAAAAAACATTTTTAAAAACATTTTTATTGATTTCAAAGAGGAAGGGAGAGAGAGAGAGAGACATCAGTGATGAGAAAGAATCATTGATGAGCTGCCTTCCGTACACCCCACACTGGGGATTGAACCTGCAACCCAGGCATGTGCCCTGACCACGAATCAAACCTGGACTCCTGGTTCAGGTCAATGCTCAATCACTGAGCCCTGCTGGCCAGGCACTACTGTGTAATCTTAATGCCACACAAAACCTAGATTTGCCAAGGAGATCCATATGTGTGATATGAAAACAAAATCAAACTGAAGGTTTTGCTCCTTGAAGTTAAGTGTAGGTTGGAGAGAGCCCTGAGAAGTCTGAACAATGTCCATGCAGCATATTGAAAGAAGAATGCCCAATGGCATCATGGAAAGGGCGGTCCTAGCTCCCACCTGTCACTCCCCAGCTCCTTCTTTGCATACTTTATGACACTTGTAACTAACTAGCATTACATAAACATAGTTATTTATCTTCTTCCTACCCACCCGTAAGGTAAGCTCCAAATGGGAAAGGATGGGCTTTGCATCCTTTTACCATGAATTTCCAGCATCTAGAATAGTGGTCACTACATAGACTAAGGTGATCATATAGCTTACTGTCCAAATAGAGACACTTTTAAAAATAAATGGAACTGTTATTAATATTTATACCGGGATCAAATGTAAGCTGTGGCAGCTTTAGGAAGCTGGAAGCAAAGTCACCCCATCCTAAGGCTACACTGAATTGACTGCCAGTGAGGAAGAGTAAGTGAGAGAAAAGTCCTTAATATTCAATAGCCCTATCCTTACCTACCTTCCCCTGGGGTCTGGCATAAAGCATCTTGATCTTTTAAGGCTGGGAGGAAACCCGTTAATTGGGAAACTCTCCTTAGTCCACCCTAGTCACCCTGTAAGTCAGTATTCTCAACTGGGAGCTGCTTAAGCCACTGCCCCAATCCCACCCAGGGATAACTGGCAATATCTGAAGACGTCTTTGCTTGTCACAACCAGGTAGGTGCTACAGGCATCTGACAGGTAGAGGCCAAGGACACTGCTAAACATCCTATGGTGCAAAGGACAATCCCAACCCCAACAAAGAATTATCCGGCTCAATATTCAGTAGTGCTGAGGTCTAGCAACTATGAAGAAACCAAAAAACAAATGCCCAAGAAAACAGTTATTCCCACTCATCTGCAAATCAATTAATGGCTCAAAGAAGTTAAGGAAAGGAGGGTTCAGTGGGGAGGGACAAAACACTTAACTTTTACCTACTATCCAGTCTGTGCTACATATTTCATGTTATTTCACCTCATCCTCACAATAGTCATCTGTGGTCTCAGTATCCCTGTTGTATGAATGCCTAAATAGTCTGAGGCTTGCTTATCCTGACCAGAGATTAAAACCGTAACTTACACATCATATCTAAAGCTCCATCCAAAAAAACTACCTTAGTTCTCTATTTATGTGAACTCCTTTTGCTTCTTTATATTCATTTATTCACTTAATTCAACACATTTTCAGTGTATTCACAAAATGCAAGGCACAAACCTAGGCCCAGGGAAAACAACTTTGAACAAAACAGCGTGTGCCTTAAGGGAATTTAATTGCACTTAAAAACAAAACAAAAAACTTGCTTAGATATTCATTTCCTCCTTCCTGGGAGCTGAGCCATTATCCAGCCATTCACCCTGAGAGCACCAGCTGGCACAGGGTGCTAAGAGGTGCTGGGAAATCACTGTATAAGTCTCTACAAATTATTTTTGCTATGTTATGTTGTTTTGAAAATGTTATGATGTTAAAAGACTGAGGTAAATCCTTTTAGAATTTTTCTACGAGAATCAGACTGTCTTAGGAACCTAAGTTACTGACAGTGCCAATGTTTTTTTATGCAAAGTAAATTTTAAGGCAGCTCTGAGCTGAAAGAATAAGAGGAATGAACCTACTAGGTTAAATGAGTATAAATAATCAGGGTAACCTAGGGGGAAAAAAAACAGGGCAACCGACATGGAAAAAATGATTGTTTTCAACAAAAAGAGGAACCACATAATTTTATCATATAAGTAGTTTTCCTTAGAGGTCAATATCTGAAGAACAGGACACATATCATGAAAAAATATTTATTTTTTGCTTTTTCTGAGTTAAGTAAAAGGAAGCAGAATAGGTCTTCTGAATTAGAACTGTAAGTCTAAATTCTAGTTATAATTATTATTACATTCACTTATGTGCCTGTTATGTGGCTTCTCTCTAAAATAATGTCAAGTGAGAATAGTGCTATAAAGTTAAGGTGGGACAGAGTCATAGGAGATTCTATTTTTGATGAGGTGTTCATGCCTTTGCACTCTGATAAAGCAACATTTGAACAGAGACTTAAAAGAAGGAGTGAGCTATGTTAAAACATCTGGCTATGACCCTGATGTTTACCTCTCTTTCAATATTCAATCATTCATTCATTTCACTCGTTCATGCAACACATTTTTATGGAGTGCTTATGGTATGACAGGAATAGTACTAGGCAATGAGGGTAAAGAGTGAAGAAATACAGAGGGGTCCCTGTCCTCATAAATCTACAATCTAGCAGGGACAACTGATGCTCAATGAGAGCAAAGCTAGTCATGAAAGAAGAGCACAGGGGCTTCTGTGGACCCATCTCTTGCCAGAGGTGAGAGTGTGGCTGTGAGCCAAGCAGAGGCCCATGAGAAGGCCTGAGAATGAGTCTGGACTGGCCAGGGAAGGGAGAGAGTGCAGTGAGGTCACTCTTGGCAGCAAAGGGAAGAGCTCCTGTTCCAAATTAAGGGAAAGCTTCCCATATTGGGGGGGGGGGGGGGGGGGGGGAGGGAAGGAAGTCAGTCCCAGGCAAAACAAATAAAAAGATCAAAATGCCAGAACAAGAGGTGTGGTCAGGAGAGTCAGGGGCACCATCCTGAAGAGTTTCATTAGCCACATTAAGCATTTATTTATTTATTTATTTATTTATTTATTTATTTATTTATATTTTATTGATTTTTTTTACAGAGAGGAAGGGAGAGGGATAGAGAGTTAGAAACATCGATGAGAGAGAAACACCAATCAGCTGCCCTGCACACACACCCCTAGGGATGTGCTCACAACCAAGGTACATGTCCTTGATTGGAATCGAACCCAGGACCCCTCAATCCAAAGGCCGACGCTCTATCCACTGAGCAAAATCGGTTAGGGCACATTAAGCATTTAGAGACTTAAGGAACAAGGAATGTAAACACAGTTCTGTTTTAATACTGGCCTCTTGCGAACTCTCTCCCACCTTGATGCCTTTTTAGGATGTTTTCTCTCTACCTCAAACACTCGCCCCAACTGTCATGTCACTGACTTACTACCATTCTCAAGGTCTCAGGTCAGATATTACTTTCCAGAACACCACATTTAATGCTAGACCCTCTATACATTTATTTACAGATTACCTTTTCAAATGTCTATCACAACTGGTTATATATGACTTATTGTTATATTTGCTGTTCACTTCTCCAACTCAACTATAAGCTCTATGAAGTTAGGGGTGTACATGTGTGTTTTTTTTTGTGTTTTTTCCCCTTTGTTGATTAAGATATTACAAATGTGATCTTATCCCCCCAATGTCCTCTCATCCCCCCACTCCTGCCCTCACTCTCACCCCCTGTTGTCCACATCCATCGCTTATGCTTATATACATGCATACAAGTCCTTTGGTGGATCTCTTCCCCTCACCCCCACCCTCCCCTATCTTCCCTCTAAGTTTTGAGCATCTGATCGATGCTTCTCTGCCTCTACATAAGTTTTAGTTAATCGGTTTATGTTGTTCATATGAGTGAGAGCATGTGATATTTATGATCATACTGCAAGCATTGGGCACATAGTAGACACACAAAAAATAAATTTAAGTGTGTTAAATTTATTGGATATAGTCACAGAAGGAGAAAGAATAATCAGAGATGTTGCCAAACTTTCCAGTTCAGTTGAAGCAACAGGAAAATTAAAATTCATTAGTGAAGAAGTATTAGGATAAAAATGATGTTAATTTTTACTATATTGGATTGGAAGATGCTAGGAGAAAAATGAGGGAGAACTCAATAGGAAGCTAACCCTTCAGAGTCTTTGGCATATTAAATAAGAAGAGCGAACCATGAGAGTAGACCAGCATTATCTGTGGAAAGTACAGGGAAAACCTAAGCTAAATCAACAGCTGAGAGGAGGAGAAATGTCTGACAAACAGTGGTAATAGATAGAGAGACAAACTAGAAAAGTGTGGTGTTGTGAAAAGAGGATGTTTCCAATAGCGATAAATGTTCAACAGTGACAGGTGCTATGAAACCATCAAAACAAAAATGGAAACCTATCTATCACTGTTGTAATACTTTAAGCAATAAAAAAAATCTTCTATAATAAAAAAACAAACAAAACACAAACAAAGTAAAGATGAAAGTGCCCATTGATTTGGAGATGAGAAGGTCTTCGGTAACCATGGCGAAAGCGGTGTGGACAGAGGGGATTGTTGCCCGTTGAGGGCAGAGTGAGTGGCAAGTGTAATCAGTTCCAGAGTGACAACTGTCAGAGTTTTGGGAGAACAGTGATGTTCACTGGTTGGTGCATTGGTGGGTTGGTGAGTGGTTTTTTTAAAATAGCGATGACAGAGCATCTGTATAATCTGATGGGAAGGAACTTGAGAAGAGGGACACAACGAAGAATCAGAATACCCAAAGCCATAGGCCCTTTGCTAGGAGGGCGGGTATGGGTGCACACAGTAGCCTTACTTACACAGAAAAAAGAGTAAAAGGAGAGGAAAGAGGAAAAAATTAGTCAAAATGCAGATAGGTTTGCAGATTTGATAGTAGAAATTGAAGGAGTTACTCTCTGGTGGCTTCTCCTTTTACTTTGAAGTCAGCGTAAATATCTGCCAGCCTCTTTCTCTCTTCCTGAACTATTGCAAGTCTCCTAAGTTTCACTTCCCCAGTCTTGTCCTCAGCAGCCCAGGCCCCCCTATTGACACTGTAAGGCCGGTTATGTCACTCATCCACCTCGCCTCCTCCCTCTGCCTTATGTGTTTCTGAAAATATACTGACTGACCTTACCACATTATATTGCTAACTACCCTTGTTGGAGGGACATTATTAATCTTGCCCTTTGGGTGCCTGGTCAAGTACTTGACAAATTGTTACTCAAGAGAGATTTCTTAACTAACATAGGGGAAATGCCACAAATGTGTTTTTGAGAATTAAGATTGATTAATAGGCATATAAGCCTATGTTCTTATGTTTATTTAAATCTTGTTCCAAATTAGATTTGTCTCTCTCATCCAGGAACTGCTGATGAAAGTTAAGCAGCTACACTTTAATAAATTGGAAAAATATTTGTTAATATCCAGTTATGCAGCAAATTATCTAGGTCACCAAGCCTGCTAAGGAGATTTAAGGTCATCTCTGTTATCCAATGATAACACCAATATCTAGCGGTTCTTGATCTGATTTTTTGTTATCTATTAATTCCCTTTAAAGGTAAAGCTAGTCTGAAAAATTTTAAGTATTCTATAGACACTAGCTCACATGTCACAGTTATTATTAGTCAAATTCAGAAAAAGCCATTTGGAATGTAAGGTACTTTCAAAAGAAGTCATCTTCTGTAAAGAAACACAGAGCGTGAATGTAGCTGTCCAAGGTTCCCGGCTCAGAGTCCAACTCTGTGGTTCCCAAAGTGTTTTCTGTAGAAAATACTAGTTCCATGGGCCTTAAGAATGATGACTCATGTGCAATACAGACTCTGTGGTCAAATAAATATTCGACTTCTCCACTGCTACCCCCAGTCCTTCGCGCTCTGTCTCTTTTTCATCTCCATAGCACTTTGCACTATTTGACTCACTGTTAATTTGCTTCTTGCCTATGTTTTTCATTCTAAGTGAGTTCCATAGGGGCAAAGATTTTTACTTTTTTTTCCTTGAAAAAATCTTGGCCTTGACAAGTTCAATAAAATACTTGTGAATTTGAGAATTATTAGATAAAAGGAAGTTTTTTTAAAAGTATATATTGTGGGAATTCTCAAGGACATTAATATTCTAATGTACATTACAAATTCAAATGAAACATACAGCATTTTTCAAATATCCTCCCTGTTGCCCACCCTCACACGCCCTCTTCACAACCCAGGGTTAATGTTCCACTGAACACATCTTGGCAAAGGCTGGTCTGACTCATGGGCCTGAAAAACAAAATTCATTCACCTTAACTTCTGTATTCCTGCCATACTCTATAGAACTCATATTTCAAATTAACATCCCATGCAATACCGAGAATACACTGAATTGAAGAAGAAAAAAAAAAACAGAAAGAACACATTGCACCTTTGATAGTCAGGAAATAAAACCTATTCCAGCGAATGGCCCGTGACTGACTATATTTAAGTGATATTTATCTGAACCCAACTCCTTCTGACCTTGAGAATTATCAAAATGAAAGTTTGAATTATATGAGAAATAAATGAAAGAACCTGTCATATGGAGAGATACAGATTGCATGGGAAAGCATGGCAAAATAATTGCTCACTTTCATCAGAGGAAACATGGCATGATACCTAAGAAAGTCAAGTCCTTTCAATGGCTATTTATGCAAAGCAGCAGAAATCCTGCGTGCTAACCTCTAGAAATAAGCTTGCAAAAATACAAAATGGAAGACCATGACCTCTCAGCATCTGACTTCCGTCCTACTTTAGAGAAGCCCTCGCTGTATTACTCTATTCTTATTTTAGCAGCTGCATCGGGAATTGAGAGGATCCATCTTGAGAACTGATTGCATGGTGCTGCCAGCACAGCATGCTCACTGTCTTCATGGGGAGAGCAGGTCGTTCACACAGCCCTGCACAGTTTGTTAAACCCTCAGGGGCCTTGAGAAACTCAGCACAAAACTAAGGTGGCACTATCCATTATAAGACAGGACCAGAGTCCATATGGCCAGGCTGAATTGCCTGTCATCTTTCCATGTAATGAGTTATCCTACAGGCTTTACATTAAAAGCTTTGTATATTTAACAGGCAATTTCTTTAAAATATAAGTAATTAAAAAAAGAAATCACAGACCAAAAAAAAAAAAAAAAAAAAAGATGCAGAAACCTCCAAAATGTCTGTTCATTTGGCAAAAATAAAAACCATCCGTGTAAGTTTGATTTCAAAATCTTCCCAGGAATTCTAGGAAATGGGCTGACCAAAAATAGTCATCTCTTCCTTAGGACACTCCTTCTTCTGTAACTGGGTGTTTTCGCCGCATGTTCTCAAGGAGAGGACATGCAGCTGAGATCTCAGGGTACCTTTGATAAAGTCCTAGGCCAGCCGCTAAGCAGCTAAGCAGCTTCATGGCCTGCCAAGTTCCGGTAGCTTCCTCTCTGAAATGAGGATTGTAATTCTGGTCCTGTCTTCCTGACAGGGTTGTAGAATAACCGGGAAGAAAACCTCTTTTGAAACTGCAGATACTATGCAAATGTCTGTGATGACAAGAGGATAGGAAGAAGAGCAAGCCAGTGTGAGGGAGAACATTAGACTTGCTGCCCTGGAGTTAGAGAGGGCAAAGCAAAGATGCTACCTTTGGCCATTTCAAATTAATCTGGGAGCAGACTTAATAGCAATCAGAACTTTCCAACAGGAAGCTCATATTCTACCTGGATAGTTCTTCAATATGTAGGCAACCAACATAATAAATGTTCCTTAAATTCTCCTTCTGTCTCCAAATTGTTAACACACCTGCTGGCAATATCAAGACCTTGGTTTACATTCTATCAACTTTGAAACTGTCCAATAGTCTGGTTTGCAACAACCAACTGACAAAACTAATTAGGTATCTTGGGAGGAGGAGCGAGGGGGAATCTTAGAATCAAAATGATAGTAATCTGGGCACATTTCAAGAACAGGCAAAATGTTCTCTTTTAACCCATTCTGCCTTTATTCACTTTTCTCTTTTCCAGACCATGTAATATTAATACCAACTCTTTCCCCACTGAATGCCAACGTTTTCCCTTTCACACTAATCTCAAGTAAAAGAGACGTTACACTTTTCATAAATCTCTGTGCACTAAGATCTGGTTTTCTCTTACTCTTCCTTGTAAGCTTTATTCAGTGGTGCCCCTCGTTCTCAGCTTTCTGCAGCATTTGTAGCTCCACAAGCCTACACTTGTTTGCTCCCAAAGCCCACTCCTCTATAACCACGTTCACATCTGGCTCTCTGTTAGAAAAAGGGTGTTTTCTCCAAGAAGCTCCAACTTGTCTTAAATTCATAGCAATCTGCTCTTCTGTTTGCTCCCAGCAAATGTACAATGTACCAACTATACATGGTCTTCTCTCCACAAAACAAAACAACTGGTCAACAGGAAAATTGCTTGACATTTTCTCAATTTTTCTAAGGCATACAGAGTTTTGGATGAGTGTGACTAGATTTGGGGATGAGGGCTGGGTTGACAGGAAGTGCCTTGTGAGAAGGTGTTACATGTGCTGGAAGAGTGACAGCTCTTGGCTGGTTGGGGATGCTAAAGTCCCCATCATTCATCTCTATCTTCTCCGAGATAACACTCTAATTAACAGCAATATTAATGTTTGATACAGATGTGATATTTTCTTACCTTTCATAAAGTGTAAATAAAGGCATCCCTTAAAAATCTTTGCTGCCTTATTGACAGTCTAAGTAAAAGCCAGTGCGCCTGCTCTGTACAAACAGCCCCAACACTTGAAACCAATTTACCTAACCCTCCGCTCTCCCAAATGCATCCTGCCACATCCATTCTGTGTCTCTGTTCACTCTGCAGGTCCCTGCTGAACAGGCTAGTGTATCAGTGATCTTCGTTCTCCGACCTTTCACTCCGTATGGTGTGAGAAAGGTGTCTGCAGCGTGAAGCACGCAGGGGAGATGTGATTCTACCTGCACTGAAAGTTAACAATTGAAAAGCCATCAGGATGCCTTGCTCAGGCGTGACCACACCAGCTCTCTGAATTCCCATGATGAGAGGTGCAGGTAGCTTTCATATGACAGAATAGAGGGGTTTTTTGTCCTAAAATATAACAGTTGATGTATTAAAAGCTCAGTGAGTTTAGTCACTTTTTATCTTTCCCTTTAAATCTGAATGATTGTACTGAGCTTTTAAGGTCTGTGCCAGCTAACTAGGGCATTTTAGTAATCTATTTTTAATATGTACCAACTTCTGTTCTTTTTAGTGCTGCCTTAAGACATACTTTTATCTTTACTGGTATGCAGCGATCATCAAAAAATATAAGTTCTCCATTACACGACAACTCATGATGAGTCTTAATGAAGCTTGGGAGCAGCTGTTTAGAAACTCCCGTTGAATAGCTTCCTAAGCAGCACCCTCCGCGCTGCGCCCTCGCCGCCTCATCGCAGAGCGCCCCGTACATATAATGAGGAGGGCAAGAGCAAAACCTTTCTCCAGTTCCATTAGGTATTTTATTTTAATCAGAATGCTAATACACTATTATGAATTGGTGCATTATGAGCCATCGGCTCAATGCCTTTTACCCTTTTAATTATATTCCTTCATGGAGCAGAAAAGAAAGTAAATGTTACTATGCAAATTTTTTAGGAATTCATGTCCTGGGTAGAAATGAGGGTGGGAGAGAGCACACAGAACAAACTTACTTTTTAATTATAATGCAAACATGTTGGCAAATGCAAAGTGTTGGAAATTAAGCTAAGCCCAGATGATTTCAGATAAGATCCACAATGTGAAATTTAAAGGATTTGAACTTCACTTATAGGTTAATATGTGTGAAGAACAACTAAAATAAACTCCAGTATGAACTAATCTCCTTCTTCGTTTATACTTTCAAATGGGACTCATCTAGTTCCCCTAAAATCTCCCCGTACATGACGAGGGCCTTAGAAGCAAAGGTAATGGTCAGGACACTGTCGCTAACTTACTGTTCTTTGGCCCACATTATTTCAGGCAACCAGTTTTCCTGTACATATGCTTTGTTTAACTTCTCACTTTAACTGATTTATTTTATATCAATGATATCTTTAAATGGAACCTTTTCCTTGCCTTTGTAAAGTAGAATGTAACGATCTACTTGATACTCAGTACAAGAGTAAACTGGTACAGAGGAAGCACTGATGGTCACTGACTTATAGAACAAGTCCCTCTGTCGAATTTTTAGAATATTCAGGTTGTTCCCATACTTCTTAAATTGTCCTTCTGGTTGCTTAAATTATGAGGCAGAGTTCAATCAACCACACAGGCTCTGAGGGATTAGCCATGGTGTGCAGCCACAATAGTGCCGTGTACTTCATTATGAGGCGGTCTGATAGGAATATACTGCTCATGCGCAGTAGTGACAACTTGTGCTTGTAGTTTTATCACCTTTACTCTTTGACATCACTTTTTGTGCTCCTCGAAGTTTTCTGGCAACATATTCTAAAATTAAAAAGTAGACTATGTTCATTTTAAAATAGATGTTTTCCTCTTTTGCTTTGAGAAATTATATAAATACAACTAAGAGAAAAGGAAGTAGGAACCCAATGTCCACCTTTGATGAAATTAAATGTCATCTGTAAGTCAAATACAATATATGAGGAAAAGCTGCAAAATGTAGGAAAAAATTTTTAAAAGTGTAGGAAAGTCCATGAGAATACACCCTCAGCTGCAGGTCTCAGAGGCAGGCATCCAAGCATTATGCTCCAAAGAAGGGACATATATACTTATGAGAAAACCAGCAATCCCTCACTTGCATAAATGAAAATCCTGTATGTGGTGGTAGCGGAGTGTTTCCTTAACCAGGGTTGGCATTGTTTCTAGAAGCAGGAAATAGAGAGCAAAGTGGTAAATCAGACACATACACACACACACACACACACACACAGCCATACTTGAAGGAAGCAGACTGTTTCTGAGGCAAGCTAAAGGAAATTGGTGAGAACTATTTTGCATTGTTAATCTTAGTTTCCTGGAATAAAGCTTAACAAACTCATTAGCACATTATTTTGTTTTAAGATTGCTGTTAGCATGAAACAGAGATTGAGGAACTTTTTCCGTAAAGAACCAACTAATTAATATTTTAAGCTTTGTTGGCTCCATACAATTTCTGTAACCTCCACCTCATTCTATTCCTCCTCCTTTGCTGGGGGGCACAGGAGAATTGGTTGGAAAGTTTGTAAGGAACACATTCTGAAATAAGGGAAGAGTGCTGAAGGCGGCCTGCCCTGTTATCAGAATTCCAATTTAGGGGAATGCTGAAGGCGGCACCTCTGATTATTCCTTGACCCTTCCAAACAAGTCTATGCACAAGCAGATCCCCAGGTGTTTACTGGAATCCTTACTCTTAATCTTTGGGTGTCCTTGCTTAAAGGACACTGAAAACATGTGTGTCCTCCTAAGATTACTTAACCTACTGATTGTATCTAAAAGATAAACTTTATCTTAAACTACTGTTAAGCCTAAGAAGGCAGGCAATGGAGACTGTCTGGTCCCTTTAGCCAGGCAATCCCTTAGCCCTCTCTTTCACAGCAATCGTTGTGTCAGACTAATCCACTCATCCATCCTTCAGGGTCTGCTGGTCAGTCCTGATACTCTTTCTCCTTCCATTAAAAATATAAAGCCTTCTCAGTTCACAGCTTGTACAAAACAAGGGTATGAGCCATATTAGAGTCACAAGTTACAGGATCCTGACTCCTGGATTAGAATATGGAACTGATCTCTCTCTCTCATGTCCCCCCACCAAAAAAAAAAAATCATGTAAATAACTGGTCTAAAATGAAATAGTGTTATTGAAGGATAAGCAGTAAAATGACCCATAAAACATCTGCATTAGATTCTAATACCACAAAGGAAAAAATGGGAGGATGGGAGCAAATAGAAAAAAAAATTATACTCAAAGAATCACTTTTCATGGATCAGATAAAAATATTGGATTGAATTTTGTGAAAGTTCAATCAGTTAATCACTTACATAAACACAATCACAGATATACAATATCTAGCTACACTGTAAGCTCTGAGAGGAGACATTTTTGTGTTGTGTTTTTAACTGCTCTATTAGCAGTCCCTAGAATAGTGCTTGGCACACACTAAGTGCTTTCGATACATTAAAATATATATATATATATATATATATATATTGATTTTAGAGAAAGAGAAAGGGAGAGGAAGAGAGAGAAACATTGATGTGAGGGTGGAACATCAATCAGCTGCCTTCGCATGCCCTCTACTGGGGATCGAGCCTGCAATCGAGGCATGTACCCTGACAGGGAATCAAACCAGCCACATTTTGGTGCACAGGATGACACCTAAGGCACTGAGCCATACCAGCCAGGGCTAGATACATTTTTTATTGAATATAGGAGTGGCAAGACAACTAAAGAGAAAAATACATAAGCTGGCACAATTTAGGCAAGTGGAAAAACTAAGCTTATCACAGAATTGAAGGCCACTTTGGGAGCAGCAGGAAAGATATTGTAAAAACAGTAAAAGACATGAAAGGTAAGGATTAAGAAAATAATAAAAAGGATAATAAAACGATACATTTGGATAAAGGCTAAAGATATACATTTGAGTAGTTGGAATCCCCAAAGAAAAAATGCCAAATGATAACAGAACAGATAAATAAATAATAATGAATCATACTATGAAATAAATATATAATATCCATAAAAATAGATACAGATAAAAAAGGTAAAAATATATTTGAATATATATTTAAAGATAAAAAATATTTCTTTGGGCACTAGGATAGAAGATTAAGTTACTGAAATCAGATGTGAGTTAGGCTGTATCAGACTTGCCTCTGTATAGCACATCCCACACAACAATCCAGTGAAACAAATAAGTCTTAAAGGAGATCTGCAGGGTATAATTCAAGAATTTAATTACCATTCATACTACTCAAATATAAATATAGTAAATGAATGACACTACATATACAATACCTCAGAGAATATAGTAGCTCTCAAGATTCCTTCATGAGAAAAACTATTAAAGGACCAACTTTAGCCAACTATGGAGTGAGCGAAGAATCAATGGCAAAAGGACTGATAGTAAGCAACAAGACTGCCTAAATATGAGACTAGGATTAGGACAGGAGGTTATTATTATTATTATAGAAAAGAGTGTAAATACTGTGAATCTAATATTGGAAAGTATCATAAATAACAAATGCTGGGAGAAGAAGATAAAAGAAGGTAGAAGGCAGTTTAAATATACTAACACCCTCATTTTACAGCTAAAGGTACAAAAGCTATAAGGCACATATACAAAAATATTCAGTATTGCACTATTTGTAATATTGGTCCCAATATAGATGAACATCAATAAGAAACTGGATAAATAAAGCATATCTAAAAAAGAGAATACTAGATTCTTTAAAAGAATGAGGCCACCTCAGAAACTGATAGGGAATAATTTCCAAGACATAATACTAAATTAAGCAAAAGCAAGTTGCAGACCAACATGTAGAAAATACTACCATAGATGATAGATAGATAGATGATAGATAGATGATAAATAAAAAAGGAAGAGAATCGCTAGAAAATTACATATGAAGCTGTTGTTAATGGCATACCAGTCTATAACAGAAACTGCTCTTGTAGGAAAAATATAGTCAATTTAGTTGTGGGAATGATAAAAACGTATGTTTTCATAGCACACATTTTTCTGCCTTTTGAAATTTGTACATTGCTTGTGAATTAATTTGACCAGAAAAAAATGAATTAAATAATTTTGTTGGTCAAGCAAACATTACAGGTATTAGATGACCTCAGATTAGCTGAATAGGCTTGAAGGAGACAAAGACAGCCCAGAGGTGCTTCCTGGATATAATGAAGGTCAAAGAGTCCTGTTTGGGTAAAATTGTGTTGGGGAGGAAGGGAAAAATAAAAAGGTCCACATTTAGGTCAACATGAAGAAGTGGGGGTAATTTCATCAAACATAAAGCAAAAACGAAATGCCAATGGATGCAGCCAGGGGGTTTCAGATGTGGATAAATGAATGAAGAGGCCAATTTGACACTTTGCTCCATTCTGTACAAAGGGCCTAGGTGAGGCTAACCCCACAGAACAAAACAGGCAGGATTCCCTTGATGTGAGAGACCTTTCTATTCACATATTTTCTCCCGGAAATAGAAACCCAGGCTGATCAGGCAACCACAATTAGTGAAAGACAAATTTGTTCCAATTTTTGGCTGTTTTTGGTACTGATCCTGGAGACCTTTCCTACTCTAAGAGGCGCCATATCTCTGGATGCAGAAGGGCTCTCTTCCCTTTCCTGTTTTGACTGCTGTCATCCAGTAAGTGGTCTTTGCTTTAAGGGTACCTGTGTCAAATATTTGATTTAATTGGCTCCATAAAGGTAAGAGGAAATAATAAACGGATTTAGTACTAAATGCTGTAAGTTCTCTCAGTAACTCCAAGCTAAGTAGCCATCTGTTGGAAATTGCTACTGTTATTTCGGTCCACGCC
>PVJC01037347.1:0-17257 GCA_004026665.1 Murina feae | reverse complement strand
AGGGAAAGGAAATGGAGGCCTGTTGGCAGATGTACTGCTTGTGGTAGTAATGGATTTTCCTAAAGCTGTTTCCCTCTGTCCACTCAAAGCCCTGTATGTACAGGACTCGTGTTCGTCAGTGAGTGACGGGCCCTGCTGGAGGCACTGCTTATCTTCAGACCACAGAGCATACTTCCTAGTGAAAACATGCGGCAGAGCCAGCCCAAAGGCAGGATCAGGCTTCCCGTCCTGGTTTCTTCCTCTCTTACTCCTCCTTTATCCTCAGGACACTTTTTCCTAGGTCCTGGTGTACGCCCAGATCCCATGGCCTCACTGAAATCCAATGGCCTTCAAGCTGAACTGTGCCCCACACTTCTCTGTCCCCCTCCCTTCCACCAATCAACCCTCCCCCCACCCATACACCCCATACAACACGCAAACCCCCCCAACCTCCCCGCCCCCAAACTTGTTTCCTGGTTCAGGTTTTGGTTACTAGAATCCAAAAAGGGAAGTGCAATGCCACCCAGTTTTGCAGATCTCAGGATCAGCTCATGTGGCATACTTAACCACACCACAGCTACTTTCTGAACAGTATCTTTTTACAAAGGAAGTGACCATGCCATGTGCCAGAAAGGGGGCAGGCAGTAGAGGGCAGATCATGTTTTAACTTTACCTAAGGGAAAGGAATCAGGTTTGGCCCTGTAATGTTGGAATCTTCGGAACACAGGGAACACACAGAACTATCAACGTCTAGAGACTTAAACTCTCCCAACAAGATCTTATGGGTTAAGTACACTCATTCTAACTACAGCAGGCAGGGAGCACACGAGGTTGCACTGGTAAGGGGACACCAATCAGGATATTTATCTGGGACATTTACAGCTGTTTTCCCCTCCAGGATAGCAATTCTAACGAAAACCAACCTTTCTGCCCTCAAGTCAAAAGTATCTGATTCCTTATCTGTATATTTTGAGATGAAGACCAGGTAAGGGGTCAGTCAGGGGGGTTGGGGACCAGTTACAAGTAGGAGTTGGAGGTGTGTGTGGGCTGGAGGCAGATGAAGACACCAAAGATCAACCCCACTCCCTCATTCACAACCACAACTACTCAGGATTTACACTCCGCATAGGAACTAGGGGAGCCCCCGAGAATGTTTCGACTCCTCCTTCCTGATTATTTCCTAAGGAGCTGGGTTCGGAACCTGACAAAAGGACTTTGCCCCTAACATTAGCTACAGCTGGGGCCCTCCAGCCCCGAGGCTGAGCCCACCATCTGGTACACAGCTCCATGTGTGCAGGGCCCCTGCCTGTCACGGTAGTTTCCAAGTCCCCTCAGCCATCCAATCAACTTGGCCCACAGAGGCACTGAGCTTCTTACCACACCAAGTTCCTTCGCCTAGGAACGGCTGTCCATTTCCAGTGTGAAATCATTAGCACCCAGGACCTCCCAGCTCCACCTTCAGTGACTAAAATACCCCACTGGCCACATGCAGTTCTTGGGCACTGGAAATACGGTGAGCGCACCTGAGGGACTGAATTTAAATTCTCTTTGACTTAAATAGCTACATGGGGACAGCACAGCTCCAGATCGACCTTGCAAATCCCATGCCCACAGGGTCAGGTGTGTGTGTTGGGGGGGGGTGGGGGGAACTAGGCAAGGAGCACTGAGCCACAGGAAAGAAGCAGAGCCCTTGGCTCCAGGTGGCTGGTGCTGGGTAGGAACCTCAGGCTGGTGCTGCCACATTATCTCATTTTTCAAATGAAGCTGAAAATCTGGATTTCAATGTCCAATTTTTATTTTTAAAAATTTTAATATTTGAAACACATGGACAACATGCCTCAAACGCCCAATTTTTAAATGTTAGTAAGTCAATTTAAAAATTAAGTCACTTTGTGGCTGAACAATATGTTGGTAGGCAACATCTGCCTCTATCTGGCCAGCCTCTCCCTCAGACAGCAGGCCTCTCCACAGCCACGGCGGCCACCGCAGCTCTTCCTCCATGTCTGCTGCAGATCCGAGGCTGAAACACAGGCCTCCGAGTCTTCTGGTTTTAGGAGACTGGCCACATCTTGACAAAAGTCCCTTGCAGAAGCTGCTGGTCTGTGGCTGGCATCTTAGGAACACTGCTCCCACCTCGCTAGAGCCACATGGCGGGCCCTTTGCCTAAGGCTCTCCATTAGGAGCCAGCAGGACCGGAAGACTAGTGGGAGGGGAGACAGACATACAAACAGCCAAGCCAGGTTTGCTGTAATGGACACAAGTCCCTGCCGCCAGGGGAGGGAGGAGACGCTGAAGCTGCTAGTGGTGGATGAGCCCCACTGTCGAGGAGGGTGGGCCCCATTTTCCCAGAAGACTTAGGGGCCTCCCTGTCTATGCCGCGTTTCCTCTGCAGGCTTCTTCTCCGGGTCATCTCTAAATTAACGAGCCCCCGGAGGCGGGTAGGAGCCCAGGTGATCTAGAAGTCCTGCCTGTATTTACTGTCTCTATGCCTTTCCCTGATGTGCAAACGCGACTTCTCAACATCTTCACCTGGATGGTTAATGCTCAGCCAGCCCGGCATGTTCCAGGAGAGCTTGGGGCTTTCCACGCGCTGTTTCCCCTGAGGAGCTGCCCGGTCTCCTCCCTCTGCTGTACCCCTCGCGGCCAGTTCGGCAAGTCCCGCAAGTCTACGTCCAAAATGCCCTGCGCGCCCTCTCCGACGACCCCCCAAAGAGGGGTACCTTTGCCTCGATCGCCCTTAAGCTCCAAGGGCCCTTTTTGTGTCTGTAGCTTTTAAAATAAATGTTCTCTTTTAAACACAAAGTGCGCTGTGAATTTAACTCTCCATTTCCACTGCAACTCAGCACTGCCTTCCCGTCTCCCTGGCTGCGGGCGGCCTCCCAACAGGCCTGCCCGCCCGGGCCTTCTCCATCCCGCGCCGCGAGCGGTTTCTGAGCACCCAGGTCACTAAGGGCCCGGCACTCCCCTTCCCACGCCCGCCGGGGCCGAAACACAGACCGGACGCTGGGCCCGCTCCTCCTCCCACCGGCCCTCGGCCCCAGGGCCCGGCCCCGCCGCCGGCCGCCTCCGGGCCTCCCCGCTGCGCCCCAGCACGCCCCTCCTCGGACTCCGCATGCCGGCCTGCTCCGAACCACCGCACCGACGTGCTCACCGGGCATCCGTCTCTGGGCACTCGCCTGCTGCTATCTACCTTCCTTACTCACCTACTTTCCAACTTCCTCTCGATTATGAAGTCGCGGAGCACAGCCCGCGGCGCACCGAGGTTACGACGCAAGCGCCCGCTGCCCAGAAAGGCTGCTTCCCGCCGGGCGGGGCCCCTGCGACCCTCCCACTCGCATTCGGCGACCTGGGGACTCAGGACGGCCTCCGGCGGGCTGCACACCCGCACCCGGTGGCGCGCAGCACTCCCCCTCCGGGCCTCGGGCCGCCCCTGGGCCGGTGCCCGAGGCCAGAGGCGCGACCCGAGCCGCCCCCGCCCGGCTGGGGTCACACAGGCGCGTCTCCTAGCAACGTCGACCCCCTCGCCACACCCCAGCCCGCCCCGGAGCCGGCCCGCCCCGCGGTCTCCGCGCCAGAGCCCGCGTCTCCGTCCCCTGCACTCACTCCGCGCCGGTCCGGCCTCCCCTGCCCTCGGAAACGCCGGGCGCCCGGCGCGCTGCGAGGAGGCAGCGCGGGAGCCCACGGAGCGCGGCGCACGCCTGCGGCCGGGCCGCACCACGGCGGACCTCCGGGAGAGCCGACCCAGGTCTGCGGCCGCCCGAGCCCCTGGAGTCGCTCACTCCAGCCCCGCCTCCTCCGCTCGCCCGCCTGCCCGCGGCGGAGCCTCCCGCCCCCTGCCCTCCCGCGGTGCCCTTCCCGCTTCACGCCCCCCCCCCCAGCCCCAGTGGTTCAGCCCAACGCCAGCCGCCCGCCCTCC
Source organism: Murina feae (assembly GCA_004026665.1). Lineage (NCBI taxonomy): Eukaryota > Metazoa > Chordata > Mammalia > Chiroptera > Vespertilionidae > Murina > Murina feae. The sequence continues at coordinate 13,362 of PVJC01037347.1, read as the reverse complement.
ACGTGGCCAGGCCCGTGCACTCCCTGGGCGACGGCTGCCTACGTGCGTGCGTCGTGACGCACGCTCCCCGCCCCCGCCCCTCTGTTCCTCCTCCGGGAGCCGCGGCGGCGGGGTTACCGGAAGTGATGATGCGCCGGCGATGGGGGGGCGGGGCTTCGGGGCGGCCGCGGCCGGTGGGCCGCGGGGGAAGAGGCGGCGGCGGCTGGGGTGGCGGCGGCGGGGCAGGGAGTCTGGAAACGCGAGCGGGGATGGTAGGTGCTTTGGACCCGGCGGGCCGCCGTCCTTGCCAGAAAGGGTTTCACTGGAGGAACCTCTGGAGCAACTGTGAGTTTTGGGGGGGCCGAATGGAGGAAAAGGGGGAGCGCTGAAGGGCGGGGGTTGGGTACCTTCGAGAGGGGGTGGGCGGGAGGAGTGGAGGTCCGCGCCTGGTCTGGACTGGCTCCTCGGAAGGCGCGGAGGCGAGCGGAGCCCGCGCGGGGCAGCCTGGCTGGGGAAACTTCGCCCCGGCCCCCCGCTCCACCCAGCGCCGCCGGGAGGGGGCCGGCTCGGGTCCTGCGCCCGGTGCGCGCGGCGAGGCGGCCCCGCCCCCATCCCGCCCCGTAATCATTAACAGCCAGGAGCGAGGGGCGCAGACCCGACGGCCTTCCTCCGCTCCGGGGCTGCGGCGCTCGCCCTCCGTGCTTGTCCGGTGTGGGAAGTGGGACGGGGCGACGTGTGGCTTCTCCCACGGCCCCGCACCCTCGCTCCCCGCCCCCGCGAGCCCCGGTCTCCGCTGCAGGTCTGTGTGCGGCGGTGCCCGCGATGCGCGTTGCCTCGGCCCCTCTGGTGGATTTGGCGTGCAGCCTCCGTCCCGATCCTCAGCCGAAGGCGAGCTGCCCGTGAGACCTTCCGCTGTGACGCTGGGATCCAGGCCCTCGCAGGTCCTGGATGGCATCATGGCCCAGGAATCACGGGCTCCCGCTCCGAATACTTTCCGTGTGAGGAATGTCCCCGGTGTCAGCTCTTTCCAGATGATCTGATGTTCGGCTAATTCTGGATCTGTGTTTCTCTCCGCCCACACCTCATGATGCATCTCAGAACAAAAACCCAACCTTACTTCTCTACCCCTGGACAGTAGCGCTCCCCCCGCCCCCTCTATTTGTGTGTCTGGCCCACAGGTGTTCAGTCACACGTTCGCTTGTGCTGATTGCCATCTCATTTAGCTGATTCTTTTTGTATAGGTGGTTTTAAATGAGAAAATGTGAGCTGTTTTGTTTTGCTTTAAAGAAGAACACAAACCGATAACAGATGTGAAAAAATTATTTGACGAAAGCAAAGAATGATTGGGAAGTCACTTTATTGTCCTGTTGGTTTTTTTAAAAAACAAACCAAGAAATGTGCTGCTTCAGCCTGTCACCGGGATTTCACAGTGACATGTGATGGATCCTATTTCGTTGTTGATATTTTCTTTGGAAATCCTCTGTTGAATCTGGAACTGTTTTCTGAAGAACTTTGAGAGATAGTGTCTAATTTTGGGGATCCTTACGTTAAAGAGAGAGCGCAGATCCTGGCCCTCTGTGTCCATATTGCTGGGGCTCATCCGGGTCTGATAAAACAATATGATGCTTTGATTTTACAAGTAACATCGTGTTTAGGTGTTTCACAGAAATGCAGCAAAAGAATGGCTGCTGCTCTCACCTGAATTGATCTGGAGTCATTGAATAAAAGGTCCAAAATTCATTCATTCAAGAAGCATTTGTGAATGGTACTAAGTGCTTCGCTGGTGTTTTGAGCTCTGGCGTAAGAAGATGAACACAAGCATAATGTGCACTCTTAGGAAGCTTACACCGCGTTCCCGGGACACCTAATAAACAGACGTGTAAGTCAGATTTTGATGAGATTACAAAACAACAGTGATGTAACAGACAGTGATTGGCAGACATCAAGGAACATCTTTCTGAGGAAGTAACTCTCCAGTTGAGCTTTAACTGAAAAAGTAGTCGGCGCTGCAAAGAGGGCAGAAGCATTCTGGAGTCGGAATTAGGTAGCTAGTGCAGGAACTAGCAGGAGCGACTGTGGCAAGTTCTGGGGAATGGGAAGAAAGGGTGAGGTGGAGAAGGGTGTGCAGTTAGGGCAACGACCGGGAAGGGGCAGCAGTTACCCAGAGCCCAGTGAGCGAAGAGGAGAACGGAAGAACCCAGGTGAGAGAGGAGGAGGCTGGGCTCACAGTAGGTAGGCAGGTAAGAACCAGGTGGATGCTCCTTTTGATCCTTTCTATGGCCTTTCCCAGAGTCTTACACGTACTGTTTTGTAGCTACTGATGGGCTATTGTAATTTAAATTTAGAAAGGCACCCAGCTGAGAATCTGAAAGGTGGCTGTGTCACATGGGTCTCCTCTGGCAGGTGAATCTCGGCCTCTGTTCATAATTGAGTGCATGCCTTTTTCCTTACAGGACTTTTATATGCTACTGTTTAACATGATGTAAGAGCACCCCACATGTGTGTTAGTATATGAATCCTCCTTTGCTTCCAGCTGTGCATGAATTTAGGGTTGAAGGGTGGACAAATGGTAACAATATGCCCTCTTGGTCTGTAAGGATGACCATTAAGATCTAAGTTTAAAGTTTTTCATAAGGAGTTGGGTTTTATGTTACAATATTTCTACTCATGTCTAGTCTGCCTACTGACTAATAACACTCAGCTGAGATGTGGGTTGGTGCTAAAAGTTTACTCAGTGCATCATACTAGATAAATGACCATTGTGGACCCAGTCCCACTATGTCTGCATCTTTGGATTGCCATGTAACCAAGGGATACAGCTGCCTTTTGCCGTTGGGGCCTTTCATTTCCAATGGTCAGCTACTCTTAGCCTCACCTTGACCAGATTGTCCACTTGAAAGGCCCTCCTGGACTTGGCCCTCTTGAGCCATGTTGCATTACCTAAAATAAAGAAGATGCCATTTTCTTCTTTTGAACCCCACAATAGTGACTAGTGTGTTCTTTGGGTGAGTTGGTTCTTTGAGCCAACTGGTTGAAAGGCTTATATGTTGTTTGACCTATTTGTGGTAAAGCCAGTTTTAGAAATAAAACCATTCAGTGTTTGGGGAAAATGAGTCAGAAATTGAGGACTTGTCGCCTGTTGTAGGTTCTAGTACTTTAGTAGTACCTACAGTCCATGGGTAGGTGGACTGTCAGAACTTGAATAGAAATTTCTGGGCAGTCTTAGGGTTACTGAAGGGGATGGAATAGAGCCTGGCACTAAATTACTGAATCCCAATTTGAAGGCAAAAAGAAAGTCTTAGTTAGCAAGCAAGTGATTAGAGTGCACAGCTGGAGTGAGGCAAACAGTAGATTCCCCCTCCGCCCTGCAGAGTAGCTCAGAGGAAGGGAGAATTCCTTTGTGACCCTCATACATAGGTAATTTGGCTTGGGCCGAGGTTACAGGGTTTTGGACTTTGTGTCCTGATGCTGGACTACAAATGCTCTAGCCAATAGGTGGTTAGCCTGTGCCCTGCTCATCTTCATTGTGGTGGTTTATTATCACTCAGGCATGAAAATAGCCTGCAGGCGAGGTGTCGTCAGCCATTTTGGAGACTTTTCTAGTTTCTGAAGCAGAGGATGGGTAGGAGGGGACTTGAATGCTGGGGGACTCCTTGCTGCTTGCATTGGCCACTAGCGGTGCCTTGAGAAAGACTCCACAAACCTACAGGAACTTAGAACCTGGGAGCCGGGCTGGGTCTAGGTTACCAGTGAGTTTGTTTCCTGAACTTTGGGGGCTTTTGGACAAACTGCTGGAAGGCGGGCCAGCAGATGCCACTTGGAGTGTGGGTATTTTGCATGGCATTGGAGGACTGAAGTTCCTCAGGCTCTGCTGCCGTTGTGGTAGCTGTGCCACGGTGTGCACACTAGCTGCCACCAGTTGATATGAGGTGAGAGGGGTAACTCAGATGGAAACCATGGTAATTACACGTTAAACCCCGTCTCCAGCTCTTGATAACTTACATTGGCCTCTTTCTGTCTGTTTACAGATGTTGATACCAGTAAACCTGATCAGTTTTTCCTGCATGTCCTGAAGCTGCTGCACAGTAGAACTGGATTTTAATTGAGTTAGTGCCTTTGAATTCAAATCAAGTTTCACTAGTTCTATGTCTGTTTTTCTAGGTAAGGAAGGGTCTGATTTCTTTTGGGGAACAAGGAGATTACCACCACATCTGACCATTTAACTAACAAATGACTAAAAAGTAGACTTTAACATTAATTTGGTGAAATAACAAGAGAAAAAATTGCAAGTGGCTCAAACTCTAATTCTTGGAAGTTGTGATGTTGAATGTAGAAAATAGGAGGGCCAAGTGCCGAATCATCTTTAAAATGTTGCAAATGATACCTTATTGCAATCCCATACGTCAGAGTAGGTAAGCTCAGTAAGTCAGTCTTGAGTGATGATTTGCTTTTGTTGTGGCAAAACAAGCCACCTATGGCCAGCACCCCTGTCACCTGACTGCAGGACGTGGCAGGCCGGCAGCTGATGACTCCCCTGATGTCCTGAGAGCTGGGCCTGCTCCGGGTGTCCTGTGAGCTGGGCTAGATTGTTGGGTTTGGGCTGCATTGCAGTGTGGGGAAGCCTCTTCCATTTCCTGTTCTGCCCTGCTCTGCTGGAGGGCTCAGCCCCAGACCTGGAGACTGGGAATCATTCTGTCACTGAGGCCTGTAGATCTTGACCAGCTGTGATGACGACTGACAAGGATCTTATAGCAGCACTGCACAGGGTAGGACTTCTCATTTTTGGAGATGTTTAGCACTTTTTTTGTAGCCACTGCGCCAATCTTTCCTCAGTCCAGGAGACTGTCAGAACTTGCCTTCTTATCTGATTAGCAGATTGCTTCCATTCTGTCAGGACAGCAGCATGTAGGTATAGCTTTTAGCTCTTGTTGGTTGGTGAAGGGTTTGGACTCTGCAGTGTTTGCCTAAAGTGGGTTGGTGTGTGACCCATAATTTTGATTCTGAACAAGACTGAAGTATAGTGAATGCACTTAACCACCTCTCCTTCCAGTTTAGGAAGAAGCAGAAAAAAGACCCTCTAAGAATCTTAGAATATACCCAGTGTATTTATTTTCCCAGGGGTCATTGCTAGAGCATGTAGGGAAAGGGGGCTTGATGTCTTCCTTCCGTTCACCACCTTTTGCTTTACTCCGTGAAAGTTACTTTATATTCTGTTATATTGGTTTTCCCTTAAGATGTCAGGCAAGCAGACTATTTTGAGACTGAAAACAGGTTGAAAGCATTGATTTAATAGGGAAATGGAAATCTAGGAAGGATAGTAAACTTGCTTTTAAAGTTACACAGCAAGAAACTGGCAGCCACAGGACTAGAATCGGCCCCCTGCGTTACTTGGTTTTCTCATTTGCACTGCCTCGCCCACAGCCTTGCTGGCACTCAGTTTGAGCTTGATTGAACCCTCGGGGTTGGCCTGTATTCATGGTTCTTTACGCTAACATTTTGTCACAAACTGCTACTCTTTTGGAGAAGACTCCCTACACCGCCTCCATGTGAGGCCCTTAGGGTGGTGAGACTGGCCAGCTGCTGGCCTTCCTCGGCAGGCCCTCGCTGAGAGGGACAGGGGACATCAAATAGGAGTTGAGTCTTTATCAGTCCAAGTTCTTCAGCTATCCTGGCGGGGCTTGCGGTGGAGAATACCTTTGCAAAATGCCAACTTGAATACTTCCTCTTCCCAGTGACCTTCCCTGGAATCTGAACAGGGAAACCCTGTAGACATAACTCCCATGGCCACCTCCTTTTTTAAAATCTGAAGCAAATTTATTTTCCATTGAATACTTGCTTTGTCTCTATTTGATGACTGCCTAGTGGCTGCTCTGTAGACAGGAGGGGAAGGCTGGGAATGCCACTGCCGTGAGGGTGCTGGGACTCCAGTAGCGAGGTCCGAGTTGCAGGATCGGGGCATGCTGGGAGCCTGGGTCCTCAGTGGAGGCATTTCCCAGCTGCGACACTTTCTTTTCCTAGATGAGTGGAATTCAAGAGTGACTGTTCCATGTCTATTTTAAAGAATATTTCTTTCCAGGTTTTTTTTTTTTTTCCTAATCAGTTTTGTTTTTTTTTAATAACTAGTCATTTGTCTAGTCATTTACTTAAAACGGTTGTAGCTGATGCCTATGGTAAGGAGAATTTTGCTTGTCTGAAGACCTTTCTAGAGGCAGTGAGATAGGGGGTTCTGTGGGGGGGAGGAGGTGGAGAGGAGGTATTGTGGACTGATCTGTAGGGTACAGAGCACTGCCTGGGGTCCAGCGGGAAGTGAAGGAGAATGCTCGCAGTGGCACTTGCTGTGGGGAGAGTGGTGGGGAAGGAGTAGGCCTAGAAGGTGGCCCAGCAGGAGGGAACACCTTTTGTGAGGAGGGAGCTACCAGCCTGTGGTGTTGGGTAATCGGGGTCCTGACCGCAGCTGCTCTTCTGGGCCTGGAGTTTGCGTTCCCGATGGGGAGGAATGCCTACAGGACACAGAGGCTGTTTTAACCAGGTTGGTCACTAAGATCAGCTAGCTAGTCCTGATTGACAGCTTGTGGAGTACTGGCCTAACTTTTTAGAGATCTGTCTCCTTTGACTTGATTTTTGACAGAAGTTAGTAAACAACAAGGAAAGTCATATCCCTGGGTCCATTCGGAGTTTAAGTCAGTCTGTTCATATTTGCCTCAGTCCATGCTCAGGTGGTATCTTGTCATCTAATAATGCCTGCTATCCATAGGGAACAGTTCCATGTAAACTATTGAGGTCGCATACGATTCTCTCACAGGAGCTATAATAAATGTGAAATAAATCACATCTAAAATGGTCAACTAAATAAAATCCATTTCAACTTCACACTTCTACAACATTCCATGTTCTCTTTAGCAGGCAGAATAGGTCTTTGGTCTTCTTTTAAAAGAAACGTTATTTTAACAGGTACTGTGGATATGGCCATCAGGCCAGAGCTCCTACAAGTGCCGAAACTGGCACGCAGGGCTCTGAATCAGTGAGAGTGGTAAATCTAACGATTAAACCAAGCTGGGAAGTGGCTTCTAAGGCATTGGTTAAGTTAGTTTTAAGATGGACCTCTTTCTTTGAGGTTATTAACTGTGTCATTCCAACAATTCTCTGGCGCAGCTGAGTGTCCAGTAATTCAGTTCAGTCCTGACATGAACTGCCTAGAGTTAGTGCCAACCCCACAAGTTAATGACTCAGTCTCACAGGGTTGCCCCACTTCAGAGACAAGCCAGGATTGGGGAGCCCCAAGCTATCTGCACTCCTGCCTGCAGACTGTGAGGTTCCACTGACTCCCTCCTCTGCGGGGAAGGGGGGAGCAGGTATAATTTGCCAGAACATGTGATACAACTCAGGACAGCATAATATGCAGGATTACAGCTTCATTCTCAACTATACAACTCAAGAACAGCCAAATGGGAGAGTTGCACAGGGCAGGGTAGGGATTGTGGGCTCAGAGTTTCTGTGTCACTTTTGGGCATGCTGGCCTCCCTGGATGGTCCACCTGGATGGTTCACCAGCCCTAAAGCTCCCTAGCCTTGTTCAGCTTCATTGAGGTCCTACATGAAGGCACAATTGATTAGTTCATTGGCAGCTGGTGGTTGAACTCCAGCCGCCTTTCCCTCCCCTATGGTCTGGAAGTGGCACTGAAAGTTTCTACCTTTTAATCCTGTGCCTGTGCTTTCTGGTGTGGCCAGCCCTTCTCTGAAAGTAAGGGCCCACCACCCTGAGTCACATGGTAGCAGCAACTCCATGTGGTCCTGATGAATAACAAAAGGCACTCCTATGAGTAAGAAAGTTCAAGGATTTTAGGAGCTTTAACTGGGACTGGGGACAAAGACCCAAATATACCGGTATATCCTATATAATAAAGAGGTAATATGCAAATTAACCCTCACACCCTCACAAGATGGCTGCCTACAACCAGCTGGCAGGGAAGCTAGTGAGGGACAACCAAATGACTGAATAAGCAGGCTGCGTGGGGCGACCAGGCCGGCAGGGGGGTAAGTGAGGGACGACCAAATGATTGAACAGCAGGTTGTGTGGGATAACCAGGCCAGAAAGGGGAGCATGAGGGGCGACTAGGCTGGCAGAGGGGGCAGTTGGGGGCGATCAGGCCAGCAGAGGGGGCAATGAGGGGCAACTAGGCCAGCCTCGGGGGGGCGGGGGGGGGGAGGTGACCAGGCAGGCGGGGGGGGGCAGTTAGGGGTGATAAGGCCGGCAGAGAGAGCAGTTAGGGACGACCAGGCAGGCAGGCAGGTGAGCAGTTAGGAGCCAGTGGTCCAGGATTGTGAGGGGGACCTGCGACTGCCCTCTCCAGAGATTGGGCCTAAACCGGCAATCGGACATCCCCAGAGGGGACCTCCCCACCCCCGTGCATGAATTTCATGCACTGGGCCTCTAGTATATATAATCTTTTTTTGCATATTAAAAAGAAATCCTCACCCAAGGACATGCCGAGAGAGAGAAAGAAAGAGATGTGAAATAGAAGCATCCATTGGCTGCCTTCCTGGAGATCAGACCCAAAACCCAGGTGTGTGCCCTGTCTGGGAATTGAACTTTTAGGTGCACAAAACACCGTTCAACCAACAACTACTCACTCTCTAGATCTCCATGATGCAAGAATGAGCTCACTTAGTAAAAAATTGGGTATACGGAATTCATGCTTCCTTTTAGGTGACTTTGAGGAGTCGAGTGTATGTAGGACATCGGTTAAGAGGGTCAGACTGCAGTCAGTCTGAGTTTGAGTCTGAACCCTACCACCTACTTACCACTTAGCATAGGTAAGCTTCCCTTCCTTTCAGTGTAAAGTGAGGATAATCATAGTAAATCATTTCTAGGATTCACTGAGATAGTGTGTTTGCAGGATATGGCACAGTGCCTGGCACATAATTAAAATTTAATAAAGTTAGCTATTATTAGCCAAATACATGCATAGCTAAACTCACCAGGATTGGTATCTCCTAAAGGGCCAGGAACTTTATAATGTTCTCTCCCCTTACCGGGGGCCATGTGGCATAGTGTATGGACAGTGTGTGAAAAATAAACCTCCTCTGGGCATCTGGAAAACACAAGAGCAATTATAATGGAAACTTGCAGCTGTTTCCAAAGCCAGCCTAAAGCCCAGAGGTGGAAACGCGCCTCCTTAAACCTACAGAGCATTCATGATTCAGCGATGGGAAGTGGGTTCAGGGCCCGGGATTCTGCTGAATCAAAAAATGAGAAATAGTCTTAGCTGGCTTGGCTCAGTGGATAGAGCATCAGACTGTGGACCAAAGGGTCCTGGGTTCGATTCCGGTCAAGGGCTCATGCCTGTGTTGCGGGTTTGATTCCCATTTGGATGTGTGCAGGAGGCAGCCAGTCAATGATTCTCTCTCATCATTGATGTTTCTCTCTCTCCCTCCCTTCCTCTCTGAAATCAATAAAAATGTATATAAAAAAAGAAACAGATTCAGGAGATGTTTTATCTTTGTCAGTATGAAGGAAACACTTATTTTAGCTGGTCTGTTCTTTGGAAAGGGCTGTCAGGTACTACATTGTGTGCATTGTTTCTCAGAGAAAGTGAAAAGCCCAGACTCACTGGCAAAGGCTTCCAGCTGCTGTAGGTCATTGTGAGCGCTGGAGGCTGGGTCTCTAAGCTCCCTGTAGCTCATCCACCTGGAGATGCTACTGTAGTGGGACCATCATGTTAGGACTAAATCCTAGATTCTAGTCTGGACTCTGTCACCACTTACTGTGTGACTCTTTGAGCCTGTTTGCTTAACTGTGACTTAAAGCATTTCAGACTGTACTATGGAAAGCAGTATGGAGTTTCCTCAAAAAATTAAAAATGAAACTACCTTATTACTTGGTGATCCCACTTCTGGGAATTTATCTGAAGAAACCTGAAACACTAATTCAAAAGGGTATATGCACCCCTGTGTTCATTTACAGTAGCCGAGATTTGGAAGCAGCCCAGGTACCTGTATTGTAAAAGGCCAGTGGCCATAACGCTATAATGACCAAACGACCAGGCACCAGGAGGTGCAAATTCCTGCTAGTGCACTAGCAGGAACTCTGGGATCTCATGTGATTTCACGTGCTGGGCCTCTAGTCTATAATATATCTATATTAATAAAAGCGTAATATGCTAATTAGACTGGACAGCCAAATGACCTTCTGGATGTCATTCTGGACGTCCTTCCAGACAAAGCCACTGTGGCAGGGGCTGAGGCAGAGGCAGTTTAGAGGTGATCAGGCAGGCAGAGGCAGTTAGGGGCGATCAGGCAGGCATGCAAGTGGTTAGGGGCTATTAGGCAGGCAGGAAAGTGGTTAGGGGCGATCAGGCAGGCAGGCAGGCAAGCGGTTAGGAGCCAGCATTCCCGGATTGCAGGCCGGGCTGAGGGCCCCCCACCCCTCCGTGCATGAATTTTGTGTACCAGGTCTCTAGTAAGTAGATAAGCAAATAAAATGGCAATGGTACATTTGCACAATGTAATACTACTTGTCTGTAAAAAAAGGAAAGAAGTCTTACCGTTTGCAACATCATGGAGGGACCTGGAGAGTATTATGCTAAGTGAAATACGCCTGTCATAGAAAGACAAGTATCATATGATCTCACTCATTTGTGGAATCTAATGAACAAAATGAACTCACAAAATAGAAATAGATTCATAGATACAAAGAACATACAGACAACTTTCAGAGAGGAGGGGATGGGGGGGGGCTGGATAAAAAAGGTGAAGGGATTAAGCAAAAAAACCCTCATAGACAATGATATGGTGATTACCAGAGGAAAAGGGGAATGCAAGGAGTAGAATAAGATAAAGGGGGATAATAAGTAGTGATGGAGGAGACTTGGCTTAGGGTGGTAAACACACAATACACTGTGTGGATGATGTGTTATTGTACACCTGGAACCTATATAATTTTATTAGCCAGTGTCACTCCAATACATTTAATTTTATAAGGAGCACCTGGGACTAAATCTCTTTTCAACAGTGTGGCTGGGGCTTCGTTTGTGTGTGTGTGCAGTTGGTGCACAAGTTGATTTTTAGGTGGACACTTTGTTTACTAGTTTTGTATTTGTATGCAGATTAAGGAAAACATAACAGGCATGTTTCCATGACTTTTAAGGATAGTGTTGCTTAGGATGCTAACACAGTGGATATGACTTTTTTATTTTTAAGAAAAGTATTAAGTGAACAGTAGTTGGGGTTTTAAACAAATATGTAAGATCATAGAGTTTAGGAATGGTGAGGTTGTTTCTAAGGTTTGAGACTCAGAAATTCTCATGCACAATGCTATCCTTCAAATTTATTATTGAATCCTAAAAACAATTGACTATGATTATCCTCACTTTATGAAGTCTGTGGGGATGGGCTCAGTGTAAAGCAGTTGGATTTGGCTGAGTGGATTTAAAAACCCACCTCACTCAAGTAAACAGATGAATTTCTGTTTGTGCATTCGTGGTGAAAATTCCCATAAGTAGATTGTGTAGCGCAGTGGTTCTCAACCTTCTGGCCCTTTAAATACAGTGCCTCATGTGGTGACCCAACCATAAAATTATTTTCGTTGCTACCTCATAACTGTAATGTTGCTACTCTTATGAATCGTAATGTAAATATCTGATATGCAGGATGGCCTTAGGCGACCCCTGTGAAAGGGTCGTTCTACCACCAAAGGGGTCGCGACCCACAGGTTGAGAACCGCTGGTGTAGCATTTAAAAATATAGATGTTAGTAGTGGTAGCTTTTTTTAAATAATGAAAAATGAATACTATTGCTTTCTCTCTTACCATTAGAATTTTCCCACAACCTGGACTGATCTTTAGTTCCTTCGGTGTTTGGGTTGGAATGCCCCTGGTAGGATTTAGGGTTCTAACTTGTTCTGTTGAGTGTGACAAAAAGCCACCCCCTCCCTTGAACGCTTCATGTATTCTAGGTTCTGGAAGGCCGAGACTCTGCCCCGTTTTAGTGACTGTACGTGACTCCGTGCTGGTGACTGCTTTAAAGGCCCAGCGTGCTGTGAGCCGTAAAGTGAAGTTAACCTTGAGGCAAGCTTTGTTTCGATTTCATTTCACTTTCTGTCATGTCGCTTGAAAGTCAACATAGTGGGGGTCTTGAGAAGTAAAATGAGCAGTTGTAGATGTGAAACAAACTTCTGTGGGAGGTGCTTTCTTTTTAAGTAAAACCTCAGAATAAAATTGAAGACTCAATTGTGTAATAGCTAAGATAGCTGCTTCCAGACTAGTCTGCAGGTTCCTGACTTTGTTCCCTAGACATTTTATATGTGTCTTAACACTGCAGTATTTCATAGTCTACATTTGGTGGTTGGCCTGTGTTCTGCAAGTGATTTTATTCTATAACTAGAGGCCCGGTGCACGAAATTTGTGCACTGGGGTGGGGGGGGTGTCCCTCAGCCCAGCCTGCACCCTCAACATCTGAGACCCTGTGGGATCGGGCCTAAACCGGCATTTGGCCATCCCTCTCACAATCTGGGACTGCTGGCTCCTAACCACTCACCTGCCTGCCTGATTGCCCCTAATCAGTTCTGCCTGCCAACCTGATCACCCCCTAACCACTTCCCTGCCAGCCTGATTGACGCCTAACTGCTCCCCTGCTGGCCCGATCACCCCAAGCTGCCCTCCCCTGCCAGCCCGGTCGCCCCCAGGCACCCTTCTCTGCTGGCCTGGTCACCCCTAACTCCCCTCCCCTGCAAACCTGGTACCCCCCCAACTGTCCTCCCCTGCTGGCCTGATCACCCACAACCGCCCTCCCTTACCGGTCATCTTGTACCCACATGGGGGCAGCCATGTGTTCAAGGGCATGATGGTCAATTTGCATATTACCTCTTTACTATATAGGATTACCTTGGCATAAAGGACTATGCATCTGGTATAGCTCCTTGTGATAAATTAGTGTTTCAAATTGTAGTTTTAAATGATTGCTATAAAGATGTTTCTGAGGCTGCAATCTTTCTCTACCATGTGCTATCTAGTCAAAAGTAGGTTAAAACAGAGCAAAGTGATGACAGTGGTGTAGCCCAGGATTCTTCTTGTCTTTTGTTACTTTAATACAAAGTTTCCACTTGATTTTATAATGTGAAACTCAGTTTCCCCACCTGAGTGGAACCTGTTACAAGCCACAAGTACTCATGCTGGAACTTTGGTTTGTCCTTCATGCTGTCTTATCTTCTGACCTGTATTGATGCACTCGGAAAGGGAGAGTCTTTACTTGAGGCTGGACTTGCAGGATTAAAAATCTATTTTCCCACTGAAATCTACTTCATGACATTCATCCTTCACACAGACCCATAAGACCTCCATACACAGGTTTCTGAAACAGTCCATTCCCCTTGGTGCAGGCATTAGTC
>PVJC01037346.1:0-17255 GCA_004026665.1 Murina feae | reverse complement strand
CTTGGTTCCATGAGAACACAGTCTAAGGGATGGAGGTGACCACTGGAATCCTCTCACCAGGCTTTTGGAGCACTTCTTCCAGGCCAGGCCCCACCCCAGGTGGCCATGTCCTCACCCTCAGAGGGGCTCAGAGCCCAGGAGGGAGACAGACTCACAAAGAGCCAACCACCAAAGGTGCCAGTGCCCAAGCAGAGGCCCCGGGCAGTGGACAGAGGGCAGCGCTCTGCCCTAAGGATAGGGCCACCATCCAAACAGAGGATGGGACATGCCTCTGGAAGGAGGGGGGAGCTGCTCCTGACTCGGGGAAGGGGGTCCTGGAAGCCTTCATGGAGGAGGGGGCAGCAGGCCCAGGTAGGAATCTGTCAGGCTGAGAAGGGGGAAAGGCAGCTGGGCAGAGAGAGCTATGCGGGCACAGCTGGGTGAGGGACGTGTGAGGCAAGCTCCTCGACTTTCTCCCAGCGAGCAGAGGTCCCGGCTCCCTCAGGGTGTTTGATTATCATCAGAGACCAGCACTTGCCTCTCCATGTAATTAGCCTCAAAAAAAAAAAAATGGCAAAAGCGAAGCATCAGCTTGGAGCAAGATTTAAGGAAGACAAACACCTAGGAGCAGCCAGGTGCTTTTCCCCAGCTGTCGGCTGAGGCAGGTGTCCAGGCCCTGTCCCTTCCCTGGCAAATGTCAGACATCTCTCCCTGAGGGAGGTCAGCTCCTCACTAGGGGCAGGACAGCCAGGGGTCAGGACCAGGAGCCGAGCAGCAGGCAGCATATCCGAGCAAAGCATGTCACTGCATTGCCTTCTCGTCCGTCAGAATCACTCGGAGGAGGTGGGACAGGGACTACCCTGTGCCCATTGACAGAACTCAGAGTGGCTAAGCGACAGGCCCAGAGTCACACCGCCTGGGAGAGGTGGCGCTGGGACTGGGGCATAGAGGGGACTCCCTGACACCAGGCTGCCGCCCACAGCTGGGCCTCGAGCCCACATCCCTTCTGCTTCCTGGCCTCACAGCCTCTCTGCTTCACAGGCTCACGGCGAGGGTTAAACACGATGTGTATGCTTTGTGGGCAAGATTGGTTTGTTTCCTGCTGCTCCCTGGTGCCTAAATCAAACACAGAAGAAGTTCCCAATGAACAACTGATGGTGTAGGTCTAGCATGTCAAACTCAAAGGCTAACGCGGGCCAAATAAATAAGGCATGTGGCCCACGGGCCGTGAGTTTGACAAGTTTGGTGTAGGGTGTCCTGCTGTGGCAGCCCAGCACTGCATGCAAAACCCAGGGACTGTGTGTGGGAGAGGAGGCACAGCCTCTGGCCGCGGTGCAGTGGGTGTGGCCGTGTGATGGAGGAGGTGTGAAGGGAGGGAAGCCAATGAGACAGGCTACGTCTGAGCCTCAAGTGGAGCCGGCTGAAGGTTGAAAAGCCACAGGACTTTTGCTCCAGCTTCACCTTCACCCTCTCCCCCCAAACACCCACCCAAAGAACAGCCACTACATATATCGAGCACCTACTGTGTGCAAGGGACTCTGCTGAGCACTCAAGCGTGCATCACTCCTAAGCTTTGTGACCATCCTGCCAGATGGTGTCATTGTCCTCGTTCTACAGAGAAGAAAACCGAGGACCAGAGAAGACTGGGTAGAGGTCAGGTGGGCCCAGGTCTGTCCGTCCGGCTCTGTAAAATGGGGACAAGGACAGACGCTATTTCGAGGCGGCTTTGAATGAGGCGGTGTGTGCACAGCCTTAGCTCAGCTGCAGCATCTATCAAACACGGGCCCTTTCGTTGTTATTGTTAGCGGGAGCTCGCTTCCTCTCCCCAGGGCTGCCCAGCCCCGCTGGCACACACTCCCTCCTCTCCCCCTGAGGTGAAACCCTCACCCGCTTCTCCACGTACAGCGCCTCGCTGCTCTCCATCCTCCTCAGCGTGGCTCCCAGCGGCCGGAGGGTCTGTGATCCAAGCCCGACTCTATCCCTGCCCGCCTGGGCCTCACACTGTGACCCCCAGGACCCCCTCCTCAGAGGCCAGCCCCCAGCCCCCTCCTCCTAAGGCAGTGGTTCTCAACCTTCTGGCCTTTTAATACACTTCCTCATGTTGTGGTGACCCCCTCCCCCAACCATAACATTATTTTCGTGGCTACTTCATCACTGTCATGTGGCTACTGTTCTGAATCGACAGGTAAACATCTGATATGCAGGATGATCTCAGGCGACCCCTGGGAAAGGGTCGTTCCACCCCAAAGGGGTCGCGACCTACAGGTTGAGAACCGCTCTCTAAGCTACTACCGCTGGTCTTTGTTTCTGTCCACACTGTTCCTGGTGCTCCCAGCAGAGAGGAGGCTTTGTCAGCACTCGCCCAGCCCGAGAGGGAGCTCAGTGAGCGCTAACGAATGAGTGAATGAACCCACGGATGAACGCATGCGTGAGGAGACAGATAAAGGCACAGGGATCAAAAAGATGGGACACAGCACCTCTGGCTGGGCCCCATCCTGCTGCTCTTCCTGTCCCACCCCGCCCCATGGGGACCTGCCCGGGCTGGCTCCCCAGGCCTCTCCTCCCGGCTACTAGAGTTCAGGGGGCCTGTCCCTCTCCCCCCTCCAGGCTGCTACCGCTACAGCTTCGTGGGCCGGGGCCAGACCCTCCAGCTGAAGGGGCCCGACTACCTGGCCTCCAGCTGCCTATGGCACCTGCAGGGCCCTGAGGACCTCATGCTCAAGCTCAGGCTCGAGTGGACGCTGGCCGACTGCCGGGACCGGCTGGCCATGTACGACACGGCGGGGCCCCTGGAGAGGAGGCTCATTACCTCGTGAGTTCCTGGGAAGGTGGGGGAGTGGGGGTGGAGATGGCGGGGGGGGGGGTGAATTAAGGAATGAAGTGGTAATGTAAGGTCAAAAGTCACACTGAGCATTCTGAGACCAGGGCCTGTGTGACCTCAGGTTCACTATCAGGGAGACAGCGAGGCCAGCCCAGAGGGAGACGGGGAAGGGAAGTTGGAAATGGCTGTGGTCTGTGGGTCCTCTTCCCCTGCCAGTTTCTCCATTTGTAGCAAAACAGTTGGACTAGATGACCCAGTTCTGGAAGGCCATGTGGCTTGTTAGAAGAATGCTTCCGAGTCTCCCAACTCCCACGCTGTTGCTTCCTAGCTGTGTGCCCTAAGGCCAGTCACTTTGCCTCTCTGAGCCTCAGTTTCCTCACCTGTGAAATGGATGCACAATCGTGCTTACCTTGCAGGGCTGTTGCGAGGATTTAAATCGGCCCATCTGTGCCAAGATCCTCACACACAGTGATGCTGTCCAGTTGGGCCAAAGGCCCAACGGGCACTGAGTGCCAGGAGCAAGTTCAACTTCAGCCCATGGGAAACAGGGCACTAGCTGTGCGTCCCTAAGCAGAGGAGCGGGGCTGTGGGGCACACATGTGGTGAGGAGTGCAGAGGTGACCGGGGCAGCCCTAGCTGGTTTGCTCAGGGGCCTGTAGGGTCCTGGGTTTGGGCACATGTCCAGGTTGTGGGCTGGATCCCCAGTAGGGGGCGTCCAGGAGGCAGCCGATCAATTATTCTCTCTCTCCCACTCCCTTCCTCTCTGAAATCAATAAAAATATATTCAATAAAAAAAAATACGGAAGTGATGAGGGCAGAGGGCAGGTGGTGGGGGATGAGAAGGCAGAACAGGGCTGGAAGTGGCCTTGGTCTCGGGCGCCTGGTCACCTCCCCACAGGATGGGGGTGGGTGTTGGCCTACAAGGCTCATGGCAGGTGGGGAAGACCCTGGGGCACCAGGCTGCTGCCTTCTCTGTCCTGCTTCCAGGGGCCGGGGTGGGCCTGCTGTCCAGATCTGGGCAGTCCTGGAGGGCGAGCTGGCTGTGGCTCCCTCCCAGCTCTCCAGGCCTCTCTGGGTCTCCAGGCTCTGGGCTGCGGACTCTCCCTTGCAGCGCCCCTACTGGCCGGCTGTGGTGACCTCAGTCTGGGCCTGTGTGGGCTGGTTCCGGGAGGGCTCTGGGCAGGGCAGGGCGGCCAGGCCACATCTGACTTTCAGGACTTCCCCTGGGGCTTCTCCGAGTGCCCCCCCCTCCCATCCCCCATCCTGGCTGCTGGGCTAGCTCTGTCCTCACTCACTGTGGCTCCTGGGCAGATGGCTCACTCCATCTCAGGTCCAAGGAGAAGGTCTACAATGAGAGATGAGTTTGGGGGTCCCCACACACGCGCCCCAGAGAGTGCACGGGATATTAGTGGTGAAGGAAGACAAAGCAGACCCTCGCTGTTCTGGGCCTCCTGGCCCGATTCTGGGGTCCCACAGCCTGAAGGCTGGATGCATTTTCGTTACCACAAGGCTCTGCTGCTAAGTCAACCAAAGGCAAGCGAAGACACCCCAACACTAAGAGCTGAAGCCCCCAAGAAGGGTGGCCTCCGGGTCCCTCTTGACCCTACACTCCTATCTCCCACTTCCTGGGGGAAATGGGCAGGTGAGGGCGAGGAGGGTGTGGTGTGTGGGAGGGTGGGGGCACCCAGCAGTGAGAGCAAACCAGGTGGTAGAAGCAGGAGGGACCAGGACCTGGGGCGGCTGTGTAGTCTCCCTCCTGGCGGGAGCCGAGGCCAAGGCCAAAGCCCCTCGCCAGGACCCTCCGGCCCCAGGACCCTCCTGCCGTGGGACTCCTCACGCCTCTCTGGGTGTGAGGCTGTTTGTCTCTCACACACCCACCTACGGGGATTCTGTGGCTCCCGATCGGTGCCCCTCCCTCCGGCCAAGTCCACGGCCGGTACATGGTGCACAGGCATGCCTGCGGCTGGGTGGGGCAGGCCCATGCTGGGAGCGTGGTTAGCGGCTGCCTGGCAATTGGTCTATGAATTAGCAATGGCTCAGAGATGCTGTCGGAGGCCAGAGGTAGTTTGACGAGGTTGGTAAGATGGCAGGCCAGGGTACACGGACTGCGAGGGGACCCCAGGCACTGTCCCAGGCAGTGCCCAGCGCACTTTGCTCCCGGCTGTGAACCTGTAGTGGGTGGGGCCTGAGCCCCCGCTGCCCCACTGACAGACCGAGCAGCTGACGGGACCAACCTCCGAGAGCTTAGGCAGGGCTGACTTCTGACCCCGGAGAGCCTAGAACTCTACGATCCCTCATGTGTGACACGCACCCCGGCACCAAATGCTGGGTGGCATCTGGGGCGCCCTGGAGGCCATACTCCTGCCTCCTCTGTGTCCCAGCCCCGAGCAAGGTGTGGCCAGCTAGAGGCTGTGGTTCCCACAGGTGCCAGTCTGGTCTTCCTGCGGGCACCAGCTGGACACTCAGAGGTCGTGGGCATTCAGAGGGGACAGAAAGGATTCTGTGGCATCAGTGATGCAAAGCTCTACAAGGCTGAGCATCCTCCTGGCCTTTCTCACCTGAAATGCTGGCCTGACCCTTACTGGGTCTCCAATCAGCCCCCTGGACCAGAGAGGGTGTGCGACTTGTCTGCGAACACACAGCAGGCTGGCTGCACAGCCGGGTGCCCTTCCCGCTCACCCGGTCCACCTTTCTCCGTCCGCCAGGGTCTACGGCTGCAGCCGCCAGGAGCCGGTGGTGGAGGTCCTGGCGTCGGGCGCTGTCATGGCAGTGGTCTGGAAGAAGGGACTGCACAGCTACTATGACCCCTTCGTGCTCTCCGTGCAGTCCGTGGCCTTCCAGGGTGAGGCTCAGGGCCCCGGAGGGTGGGGGTGAGGTGGCAGACACTGAACCCCTCGGGCATGCCCTTCCCCTTCTTCGCTCTAGGTGGTGTGGGATGAGGGAGAGGGAAGGTTCTGGAAGAGTCTCTGCTCTCCACCCCGCCTTCCCACACACAGCCCACCCCTCTTCCCTCCTCTCTTCGCAGTTCATGCCCCTGCTCTTCTCCGTCACTCTCCCCAGAGATGCCCGCTCACCTCCATTCCTCCCTCCTCTCTCTCCTGCCTTCTGATGTTCTTTCCTGAGCTCAGCGTCTCCTCCCTCCTCTCCTTCTCTCATCCTCGCTCTGTCTCCTCTACTCGGCCCCTCCCCAGTCCTCTTCGCTTGGCACCCACCTGGACAGTGGGGTCTGCGGGCCGCATGCCTCGTTTAGGAAGAGAGGAAACGGGTGGGCGTGTGGAGCCCCGTCAGGCCTTTAGCTGAGGCATGCGGCCCACCAGCTGCGAGTTTGACATGCTTGCGAGTCAACGTCTGACGCTGTGCAGTGAGTGTCAATGGCTAACGTTTGTGAGCCCGTACCACATACCAGGCGGTCTGAGTGTCTTATGTCCGTTTAATCCTTTCAACTACCCCAGGAGGTATGGCCTGTTATGTCCCCATTTTACAGATGAGGTAGCTGAGGCCAAGATCACACAGTCACACTCAACCACTGGGCTTTACCGTTTAGTGGCAGCAGGGAGGTGCGGTGGGACGGGCTGAGCGACCCCGTGTAACCACTGTTCTCCGGGCCAGACTGCGAGGTGAACCTGACTCTGGAGAGCCAGCTGGAGACCCAGGGCGTCCTCAGCACACCGTACTTTCCCAGCTACTATTCGCCCAGCACCCACTGCTCCTGGCACCTCATGGTGAGCCCCTCGCCCTGCCCGCCCACCTGCTGCCTGCCCAGAGCACCCTAAGAACCGCTGGGGCCCCTGCTGGGAGGGCTCCACTGTCCTGTCTTGGCTGAAGCACCCCAGGCTGAGTCTGGGTCCAGATTCCTCCAGGAGGGGACTGGCGGGTGTGGCCACGGCAACGCCTGTTTGTTGAGTGACTGGCGGACGTCAGCCCTGGTCAGCACACTGTGTGGCAGTCTCTCTCTCTCTCTGTCATCCTAGAAGGTGAGGTCACCAGACCAGCCACAGCCCGTGGGCCTCCTGGTGACCAGCTCCTCTGTCACAGGTGCCCTCCCTCGACTACGGCCTGGCCCTCTGGTTTGATGCCTATGCACTGCGGAGGCAGAAATACGACCTGCCGTGCACCCAGGGCCAGTGGATGATCCAGAACCGGAGGTACCCCCCTGGCACCCTGCCTCTCCCCACAGGTACCCCCTTGGGAGCCCAAGTCTCAGACCTCAGAGGAACAGCCTGGGAAAACAGTTGAGGTGGCTGCTCAGGCCTGTGGCCGCACCCCTTGACCCAGGCCCTGCCCGGCTTCCCCTCCTGCCTCCCAAAGGTCCCAACACATTAGCTATCAGATACCCGGGTGCTGACCCTGCTTGGGGTGAAGTGGTTTCATTTCCTTGGGTGCTGTCACCCCTGCTGGGAGGGCTCCACTGTCCTGCCTCTTGTCCTTGTCTTTTTGCCTTGGAGTGGTGGGGAGGGACTTTAGGGTACAGCTAGGGGTGGGGGTCGGGGGGGAGGTAGGGGTCGGGAGGGGAAGACCTGACAGGGCTCCGCACCCCAATCCATTTCCGCTCTCTTCCTAAACCTCTCCCTTGCTCATGGAGGCCACCTGGTTTCTGCCTGGAACTCTGGGGACACCCCCTTTCTCATCTGTAAAACTAGGGGTAGGCCAGCCCAGGGCCCCCGTGTTTTACTATTTGTCCATCAGAAAGTTGCCCCCTGTGTGTTGTATTTATTAGTTCCTAGTGGAATGTTGCTGTGAAAAGAGCTTAGATACGGAACCCAGGCAGCACAGGATTCAAATCCCGGCTCCTCTCCTTCCCACTCGGCAAGGACTCACCTCTCGCAGCCTCAGGTTACCCATCTGGGAAATGGGCATGAACAGATCTCCACCCAGGGAAGACTAAATGAGATCATGGATGGAGGACACGGGCTCCTGCAGGCTCAGAGAAAGCTCCAGAAGGCACCAACCATGAGTTAATAGCTGGTTGTTGACTGTGCCGGGCAGACCCCTAGCTAAGGGGCTTAGGAGCCACTTCCTTCATCCTCCACAACCTGGTGAGGAAGCAGGTCCCCGTGCTGCCTTCATGGGCCACTGAGGACTCTGAGGCCCAGAGGGGCGGAGTCATCTCCACAAAGTCACCCAGCTTGTGCCTGGAGCAACCCAAGTTGAGCCAGGTGGCCTGATCAGACCTGTGTGTGGGTGTGCATACGTGTGCCCGTGTCCATGCATCCATGTGTGTATATGTGCACACGTAAGCGCTCATGCTTGTGCAGGCTCCTCCCGCAGAGCCTCTGAGCAGCCGTGCCAGCTGTTCACGCTCCTGGCCAAGGCATTTCCGACCGACCCATCGGCATCCTGATGAGAGGACGGGCAGTTTCCGTGGCTCTCGCCAGTTCAAGAGCGGCCTGCAAAGTCCCATCTCTGCCTTCTCAGACCTTCGTTAAGGGCCCAGGGTCCCCAAACGGAGACTCGCATCCCCCTGCCCCCGGGCTTCTGTCCACGCATGAGTGTGGAGGGGAAGGCAGAGGCGTACCTCGCAGCTGTGACTCCCGGACACACCATGGCCTCTAGTGATGATCTTTGCTGATAATGATCATCCTCTGCAGATTCTGGGAAATTCTTTGAGTGAGCATTTGTTGGAAAACCTGCTTGTGTGGGTGGTGGAGCCGTGCGCGGCCTGGGGAAGGGTGGAGGTTTCCAGGCAGGGGTTGTAGGAAGGAGAGGCACAGTCCTGGGCCCAGAGTGACCACGGATGGGGAGCGACAGAGGGTGGCGGGAAGAGGTGTCTTCTTACCCCTCAGGTGCCAGCATCGTGAGGAGCAAAGGCTGGCCTGGGCTCTCCACTGTCGGGCACCCTTGGTGCACCGTCACCTCACTCCCCTGAGCGCTTTCTGTCACCCCTGCCCTGCTCTCTACCCAGCTTCTCCCGGTGCCCACCTGACTCTGGCTGAGGCCTGATGCCCTTTGAGGGGCCTGGAGGCAGGGCAGGGAGGGGGCCTCCCGAGACCCAGCCACCAGCTGCTGGGTTTCGCAGAACCCACTCTGGCTGGGCGTCACCGCAGGAGGCTTCCCCCTTTCTGGGAACCTGCCCGCCGGCTTCCTCCCTGTGATGTCACTGCTCCCTCGGCCCGTCTCCTGCGACGGGGCAGGCAGGGCCACTGGCTCAGGCCTGCAGGAGCCCCGCTGGCCTGCGCTGGCTGTGAGGGCCCTTCTGCTCCCCTGAGCACTGGCCGCAGCCCCCGAGCCCCCCACCCCCCAACACTGCCCAGTCAGTACCTGCGCTGGTGCTGGCAGGAGGGGCAGAGTCCCAGCTGGTCCCCAGGTGAACTCACGGCCTGACAGCGCCAGCAGCTGGTTTCACAGGAGTCATTTTCTCATTGTTCCTCAGCACACCCCATGCGCGAGGTAGCACCCCATTTACAGACGGAAAAACGGACGCTGCTCAGATCGAGCCATGTGCCAGGTCACAGCCGCTGCCTGTGGCAAAGCTGGGCCTGAATCAGCTCTGCAGCTCCAGGCCGAGGCTCAGGCCACTCAGACGCGGCCTGCCTTTCCCCCCCTCCTTCCGGCTAAGCTGTGCTTAGGGAAGGGAATGCATCCTCCCTCCCTCCTCCTCCCTCCCTCCCCCTCCCATCTTCCTTCCTTCCTTCCTTCCTTCCTTCCTTCCTTCCTTCCTTCCTTCCTTCCTTCCTTCCTCTCTTCCTCCCTCTCTCTCTCCCCCCATTTCATCCACCTCACCATCCATCCACTTCACCCTTACTGTCTTCCCCCTGCTCAGTCATTCATCTATCCATTTTTTTCCTTCCTTCTACCACCCTGGCATCTATCCATCCATCCACCATCCATCCATCCATCCATCCATCCATCCATCCGTCCATCCACTCGTCCTTCATCCATCCACCCACCGTTCCATCTGCCCAGCCCGTCTTCCTTGAGTTCCTCCCTGTGTGGGGTGCTGACATGTGAGATGGTGGACAGGGTGCCCGCTTACTGTCTGAGACAAGAAGGAAAGGGCCTCAAACCCAGAGAGTGAAAAGGCAGGGCAGGCCCCAGTGCAGACCTGTGTCGTCCAGCTATGTGCCGAGATGAGTGGGCGCTCCCCGGCCCTCCCACGTCCGGTGCTCCTTGGAGAGGGTTGTGAGGCAGGAGGTGGCACCTGGTGGGTGGGGAGGAGTCTGGTGCTCCTTGGAGAGAGTTGTGAGGCAGGAGGTGGCACCTGGAGGGTGCGGAGGAATCAGAGAGCTGGAGGTGGCCAGGGCTGCGGGTGTGTGGGCCCCTGAGGCAGGCCACTGGGGGGGGGGGGGAGTGCGACGGGTCGCAGGGCCACCTGTGCCCTGCCTGATTCGCTGGCCTCAATGCCAGCCAGTGTTTTGGGGGCTTACTTTGACAGAAAAACAGGAATCTAGATTATGATGTGAAGTGATCTAGCGACTAAATTTGAAAAAAACCAACAAACTAGCGCTGCACAGACTAAACAGATCATCTCTAAGTTGAGTGACGCAGACTGAGGAGCTGGTGGCAGCCTGTCTGGCCACCTAGGAACCAAGAGGCTGTTCTGGAATCCCTCCCTCCTCCGCCCCCCACCCTCCAGGTCTCCTGCCCAGCTTGGGCAGGTTCCTGGGGTGCAGCTGAGCCAGGAGTGGGTTCTGGAGTCCTCTCTTGGGCTCTCGTGGAGAACACGTCCTGTCCGCAGGTGCTGGCACCTGGAGAGGCTGTGCAGCATCCAGACTGAACTGTTTCCGCTCCCCTCACCCGGCTCCGGTCTCCACAGTCTCCTGAACTGTGTGCCCTGCGGACAGCGACCCATGTCCTTGAACCCTGAGAGGGTTAGGGATGTCCTTGACTCCCTCCCCTCCCTCCCCTATCCCCTCACCCCTGCCCAGTGTTTCCCAGGCCCTGGCCCCTGTCCACTCCCAGAGGAATTCTCTGTAGATAACAATCTATGAAACATTTGTTTATCCTCCTTAAAAAAACGACAAAATGCCTTTGATTCCTTCATTTTCAAAGGACAAGAAGGGCCAGGCTTGCTCGGGGGTGCCCCCTGGTGGTGCCTGACGCCAGTCTGGCGGCCCTGGAGAGTTTGTATACAAGTTACATAATCTGTGTTTACAGCGTTATAAATGAAAACTGGGAGGAATCAAAACATTTACCAATTCATTTAAACTCATGATAAACCCACTGCATGTTAGCGTATCTTATTTGAAAATTATATTTTCCAAACCCATAGCATTTGGTGAGAAAAATAACACCACCTCACACTTTTGCAACTTTCTTTAATCACTGGATGACTACACACACCCCCCCTCCCCCAGATCCCACACTGGCTTCTGCATTTAATCGGTCACCATATCAGACACCATGTGGTCTCTGGAAGATTCCACTGTATTCCCGCGAGAGGGAGTTAGAACAGAAATGACATCTGAGCATTGCTATGAGAATCGGTTTTTCTCTGGGCCCTCAGGGGTCCCCAGGCCTCACTTTGAGAACAATTTGTAAGGGTGGGGACAAGAATACGGTCACGGTGGCCACGGGTAGGCAGGCTGCACCTTTCGCCAGGACTGTGGGGGGACATGGGGAACGTGAGGGCTTAGCCCCTGAAGGTGACGTCGCAGTGAGTGTGGGGGGCCCATCTTTCCTTGTGCAGGCTGGGTGTGTCCTCCTGGGTCCCGAGGAGGCTGGTTCTCATCTTGGGAGCAATCCCTCATTCACACGGTGACGTTGCTTGAAGACCCTCAGATCCCTCTACAGTGAGGCCTTGCCATGGGCAGCCACTGAGGGAGGAGTGGGGTGGGCCCAGCTGTGCACAGCCCCAGCCCCAGCCCCTGCCCCTGCCCCTGCCCCAGCCCCTGCCCCAGCCCCAGCCCCAGCCCCAGCCCCTGCCCCAGCCCCACCCAGGTGTGGAGAGGTTAACATAGCTCCGAAGTGCATCCTTCCTGGCTCATTGATGAGCTCACTGGGTGATGCACTGAAGAGCTTAGCATGTTCTGGAAGTTGTGAGGGAGTGCCGGTGCCTGGGAGGTGACCTGCTCCGTGGGATGTTCCCAGCATGCTTTGGGGCCTTCGCACCTGCTCTCTTGACTTGCTCCCACCTTCGGTGCTGGGGCATTTGCCCTCTCCAGAACCTTTCCCCCGTGTCTGGCTGTGTTCCCCTCATCGGGGAAGGCATTTCTACTTGCTCTGCGCGAGGACCCCTTTCCTGTGGGGGCGCTCCCAGGGGCATCCCATCTGTTCCATGAGGGTTCCCCCTGGGAGGCAGGGAACCCCACGCTGCTCACAGGGGAGGGTCCCCTGCCCGGGCTGTGGTTCCGTCCACTCCATGAAAGTGCACCCACTTGCTCTGTGAGGCGAGAGCACCCAGGCTGCATGTGGGTGAGCTCTCCGTGCCCCACTGTGCAGATGCAAGGGCTCCTGCCTCTTCTCTGGGGAGAACACTGCCTCTCTGGGGAGGTTTCGTGCAAACGAGAGTATCTTCTTGGCAGGGAGGGGTCTGCAGTGACCCCTTGGCAGGGAGGAGTGTGGGGGTGCTCCATGGCTGGGGGAGGGTCCCCCCAGGTGTGACCAGGCACAGAGAAGGGGCACCCCGTCAGCACTGCGCTAGTGGCCCCGGAGCAGGACGGTCTCTCCCTCATGCCCAGAGGGTCACGAGGGGTGCAGAGGGCTATGCAGGGGTCTCTGTGGGAGGGACAGTGCCTGAGTGGGGGCGGCCGCCTCCTTCCCCCACCCCCACCCCCCAAGCACAAGGAGGCTTCCTCTCCTGTCCGCAGAGGGAACAGTCAGCACTTCTGCCCCTGACACACGGGAGCCCTTTTGTTAGATTTCAGGTTAATAGAGTCAAATGGCCCTTATGTTACAAGGGAGGAAAGTGAGGCTCCGAGAGGGACCCTCACTTGCTAGTGAGGGGACTGGGGTCCAGGCTTGAGCTGCATCCTGCAGGCAGTGGGAGCCCTTGCCGGTTGTGAGCAGGCTGCTTCTTAAAGACGCCTCTGGGAGTGAGAGGCCGCCCAAGGGGAAAATCAAGGCAGAGGAAGGGGTGCCGCTCCCCCTTCCTCTCTGGCTGCCCTGTCCTTGCCCTGTCTGCACGGGGCCCCGGCCGCCCCTTCCTTTGGACAGACCCAAAGGGCCCTGAGTGTGTCTCTGTCGCCCAGGCTGTGTGGCCTGCGCACGCTGCAGCCCTACGCCGAGCGGATCCCCGTGGTGGCCAGCACCGGCATCACCATCAACTTCACCTCCCAGACCTCCCTCACCGGGCCCGGCGTGCAGGTGACCTACGGCCTCTACAACCAGTCGGACCGTGAGTATGAGCGCAGGGGTCAGGCGGCCCCCTGCAGCCCCGCAGCTT
This sequence comes from Murina feae, assembly GCA_004026665.1. NCBI lineage: Eukaryota > Metazoa > Chordata > Mammalia > Chiroptera > Vespertilionidae > Murina > Murina feae. Next base: position 4,134 of record PVJC01037346.1, on the reverse strand, counting down.
CCTCCCGCCTCTGCCACCCCAGGGAGGGCCTAGGGGCTGGGCAGAGGGAGTGGGTGTGTGCGTGTGAACATGTGTGTGTACATGCCTATGCAGCTGTGTGTGCCCACGTGTGCAAGCAAAGCAGTCGCGTGTGTTCACAAGGTATACACCCTCATGCATACCACCTGCGTGTGTGCTGCGTGCGTGAGACTGGACATGGGTTCCACATGGACCACGTACACAGCATGTGTACACGTGGGTGCGGTGAGGCACACAGAGGCTGCATCTGCACGTGTTTTCACGATGACACACCCTAATGGCACCCTCCCCCCGCCAGCATGCCCGGGAGAGTTCCTCTGCTCTGTGAACGGACTCTGTGTGCCCGCCTGCGACGGGGTCAGGGACTGCCCCAACGGCCTGGACGAGAGAAACTGCGGTGAGCAGTCAGCCTGTCGCACCCCTCCTCTCTCCTCGCCTTCTCTGCACTGGGCTGAGCCCTCCCTTTTGAACAGAGACCCCTCCCCCACCCCACGTGCAGTTTCCAATATCAGCATCCTGGAAGTGGGGTGCCCTCTCTGTGCTGAGATGGCAAGACGGGGGCACAGAGTGGGGAAGCAGCCTCCCCATAAGGCAGCGGTGGGGACAAACTGGAACCAGGCCTTCTGACTCCCAGCTCAGGCCTTCCCCCCACCTGGCCATCTCCCCCCGCCTCTGTCCCAGCCAGCCGGCCGGGAAGGAACCGAGGTGGGCCAGGAAGGAGAGGCTGTTACAGGGGCAGGCAGATCCTGGGTGCTCACCCTCCACATCAGGGGTTCCGACTGGAATTGCCAATTCTAATTGGAGTTGCCCAACCCTGCCGAAGAGCTCAGGGGCCTGGTGGTCTCCAAGCCTCTTGGAATAACACCTCTTCCTCTGCTCCTGGCTTCTGATCCTCACCGTCAGGGCAACCTGTTCCGGTCTGATCCCCCAGACCACCCTCCTCCCTGTCCCATCTAAGTTTTCAACGTGAGGGAGAGACGCGGGGAGGATAGGAGTGTGCCTTTCTCTGGGGTGATCCTGCCTGAGTGCTGGGAAAGCCACCTCATCTGTAGCCAGAACATGTGGCTTCCACTTCCGGCTGAGCCAGCTGACCTTGGACGCGTCACTCCATTCCCGTTTTCCTCAATGAAATAGGGTCTCTCACCTGGCTGCTGTGAAACTCTAGCACAAAGGAGCTGGAGAGAGATTTTCCGTTGTGAGGTGCAATCCCTGTTCTACAGGCAAGGCAAAGCCCCAGCCTGTCCCTCTGGCTCCCCCTGTCTGCCCCCCGTGTCCCCACAGTTTGCAGAGCCACATTCCAGTGCCAAGAGGACAGCACGTGCGTCCCCCTGTCCAGGGTCTGTGATGGGCAGCCTGACTGTCTCAACGGAAGTGATGAGGAGCAGTGCCAGGAAGGTAGGTGGGGCGTGCCCAGGCGTCTAGAGGGAAACCAAAGAGGGTCTCAGCCAGACAGCCCAGCCCTTCTGCATGCTCCTTTGGCAAAGGTTTCTGCTCTCTTGTCCAAATACTTACCAACCATCTCTGTTTGCCTACGTGTCCGTCCATCTGTCCATCCATCCATCCATCTTCCGATCTCTCCAGCCAGAACTTGAGTGCATATCCATTCATTTATCCGTCACTGGCCTGCCCAACTGCCTCCCTATCCACTGAACCATCAATCGACCCATTTATTTGGTTACCTAACTATCTGTATGTCCATTGTCCCATCCTCCACCCATGTACCCATCCCCCGATCTCTCCAACTACCTGTCTATCCATTGGTCTTTGCATCCACTCAGTTATCCATCCTTCTAGCTGTTTGTCACTCTCCCTACTGGACCATAAGCCACTCACTTGGTCTTCCCAATCTCCTATCTGTGTCTATTGGTCCGTCCATCCGTCCGTCCGTCCATCCATCCATCCATCCATCCATCCATCCATCTGGCCAACCAACACTTGCAGACCACCCAGTGATAGGCGAGGCAGAGGGAGGCAGTGGGAGTAAGAGACACAGAGATATGATCCCTGCCCTCTGGGGCCTATCTGTTGGTAGGAAGACATGATGGGGGGCTCTCATGTCCCGTAGCATGGGGAGACCGGAGGGTGGGGAGCGCAGGCGGGGGAGGCTTCCTAGAGGAGGCAGGCTTGGACCTGGGCTTGGAGGAGAGGTGACATTCAGACAGGAGGCCAGGAGGCGGAGCAGAACACTCTCACGTGAAGGCAGTGAGGGGCAGGGGCGGCTGGGTGGGGCCAGGGCCTGGAGATCTATCTGCCTGGCTAAGTGCAGAGCCCAGTCTGAAAGTGGAGGCGCAGATCTACCTTGAGTACTACACCGAAGTGGGGGCATGGTCCTAGGGGCATGGCCCTAGGGTAGGGTGACCAGACGTCCCGCTTTTGGCAGGACAGTCCCGATTTTTAACAATTTGTCCCAAGTCCCGTGGCGTTTTAAAAAAGTCCCAATTTTTGGAAAGAATGCATGACAAGCTAGGAAACAGCGGGAGAACGGGAAGGGAATATACGGTTTTCGGCGGCCAAGCGGTCAATGGTGTCCCGCTTTACCAATGTTAAAATCTGGTCACCTTACCCTAGGGTCGGGGGCCCCTGTCTGAGAGGGGAGACAGAGCCTTGCTCTCAACTGGACCGTCGGGCGGGGCGGGGCGGGGCGGGGAGGAGGGCCGCAGCCCGCAGGAGGCACGGAAGGAGCCGGAACCTTCCTTGGCTCAAGAGACCCTTCAGCAGTCACCTCCTGGCTCTTCCAGGCTTCGTCTCCTGGGCCTTGACTGGAGGCCCGCTTGGGCTCGGGGACCCATCCTCTGTGCCCTGCCCCCACCCCCTCTATCCCAGGGGTGCCCTGTGGGACCTTCACCTTCCAGTGTGAGGATCGGAGCTGCGTGAAGAAGCCCAACCCGCAGTGTGACGGGCGGCCCGACTGCAGGGACGGCTCCGATGAGCAGCACTGTGGTGAGCCTCCCCCTGCGGCCCGAGGGCGCGGACGGGTGGGGAGGGAGGGAGGTGCCCACACCAGAAGCAGGAAGGAAAGCTCACCACGTGTCCATCTGTCTCTCTCTCCCAATCTGCCCCCTCACCCCGCCCTTCATTCTTTCTCTCCTTGTCTTCCTTTGCTCTCCCTCCCCCTTCTCTGTCTCTGTCTCTGTGACCCCACTGGCCTCCCTCCTGCCCCTCCCTGTACCCCTCCCCACCCCCAGACTGTGGCCTCCAGGGTCCCTCTGGCCGCATTGTGGGCGGGGCCATGTCCTCAGAGGGTGAGTGGCCGTGGCAGGCCAGCCTCCAGGTTCGGGGCCGACACATCTGTGGGGGGGCCCTCATCGCTGACCGCTGGGTGATAACAGCTGCCCACTGCTTCCAGGAGGACAGGTGAGGGGGGCGAGGGGACGAGACCATAAGTGGGGGGCAGGGAAGGCCGTGCAAGGAGGCCCGGTGTCCCTAAGCTCTAAGCACACAGAGCAAAGGCTGATGAGGAGCACCCCCCCGCCCCCGCCCCCCAAATGGCTGTTTCCACACTTGGGTTCAGTCCTGGCTCTGCTGCAAACATGCTCTGTGGCCCTGGACAGATTGCTCAGCCTCTCTGTGCTCTCCTTTCGGTAGCTTGTTTTGTGTTTTAAATATATTTTTTATTGATTTCAGAGAGGAAGGGAGAGGGAGAGGGAGAAACATCAATGATGAGAGAGAATCATGGATCGGCTGCCTCCTGCACAGCCCCTACTCAGGATCAACCTGCAGCCTAGGCCTGAGCCCTGACCGGGAATGTACCCGTGACCTTCTGGTGCCACACCGGTCGGGCTGGGCCAGCCATTCAGGCCTTCACTCACTCATGCGTCCGCTCAGCAATGCGTGTTGTGCTCCTGTATGCGCCAGGGGCGGTGGCTGACACTGAGGAACAGCAGAGAGCAGACCCCTCTCCTCCAGGCGCATCTCCAGGGGGCGTCTCACCCAGCCTCACAGACATCCTCCGCAGGCATGGTGCTGGGCTCACCATGTCCCCCTTTCACCCTGGGCCTATCTTCTGGGTCCCCAGACCCCTCCCCCTCAGGGCCAGCCCTGGACTCCTCTCCCCACACCCCCTCTTCCACCCTGGAGCTACTCAGTCCCCAACAAGGACTTGGCTCCTCCTTACGT